>LTAE01000116.1:15913-34903 GCA_001647135.1 Pontederia paniculata | reverse complement strand
CGAGCTATTCAAAGTCACCAGAAAGTCACCCTCAAAGTCACTAATAGGATAAGTCAAATATAACAATATGACCATTTGGTCTAAATATTGCATTGCTAGGATTGCATTAGATGACTTTGAGAAGGAGGAAGAATGATTTAGGCATGAAATAAATGATGATGCAAAGTATAAAAATAAAGTAATGAATGATAAATTAAACGAATGTACAAATGATGAATGATGTTTTACTGTCTCTACGAATATTGTCACAGTGCAAAAAAAAGTTAAAGAAAGATTATGCGTGTAAGAAAGCAAAGAAATATGATGATTGATGACATGAGAATAATTGATGTTCGACTAAGCTTATGATATTGTCATAGTTTATTCTCATATTCCTTATTTTTATCATGAAAAATATTCTCTATTTATCTTACATATTAGATTTTATAGCTTACAGAAGAATTGTCGACTTTATATCTCATCATGAAATGGCAAAAATCTCGGACTTTGGGGGTTCCAATGAGGATTTTCCATTCGGGGTTTGGATATCAGGGATTTTTATCCCCGCAGGGATGAGGATGGAGATTGGAGAGATTTCTCTCCCCATCACTACTTCGGGGACGGGGTTGGGGGAATCCCTTCTCTGCCATGCGAGGATCTCGCCCCCGAATAGACCAACTTTTAAATGATTAAATATGTTACTATATATTTTTAAAATAATTAAATTATTAGTAAATAGGTAGGTAAATATCCATTAATTCATCTTGTTAAAAAATCAATAGAATATATACATTTATATAAGTAAATGTTTTAAAATAATTAGTTGACTTTGTATAATTATTTAGTTAATATTATTAGGTATTTAGGGATCCACGCAGGACCCCGAATTCCCGCGAGGAGCGGGGATGGGGAAACCCTCCGTCCTTGTCCCGGGAATTGGTGTCGGGGATGGGGACAAGGTGAGAGGTTGAGGTGGGATCGAGATAGTATACTCGCGGCCTTACTCCATTCTGGTGCCATCCCTAGGTGCGTCAAGAATGACTTGCCATCGATGTTATTAAAATTGGATTTGATCGACTGGTCCGACCGGTTCAGTCGTGAACTAGTGTTGGTCTGGTCGGGTTTCAGTCCAAAAATGAAAGTGCATTCACACATGATAAAAACCAGGCTGAGCCGGAAAAAATCAGCAAATGAGTGAATTGACAAAATGTCGTTCGATTTTGAATTAGGGAAAAAATCCAACCAAATTAAAAATTTATTATAAAAATTGAAGGAAAAATGCTATAAAAGAAAAGTAATTAGAGAAACAAAATTGGAAATAAGAATATGAAGGAAAATAAATAAGGAGAAAAAAAATGAAAACTTAAAAAAAAAAAGAAAGATAGGTTAATAAATGAAAGCTAAATAAAATAATAGGAAAGTTGGCATGAATTTAAAATAAAATAATTAATATGGTAAATAATATTAATAATAATAATATCATGACTTTTAGGTAAACACTAAAGTCACTAAAAAGAAAACAATTGGAAAAAATAAAATTGGATTTATGAAATAAATGAGAGGAGAGTAGATAAGGAAAATAAATAAAAACTAAAAAGAAAAAGGTGGAAATAAAACAATTCCAAATAAAATAAAAGGAAGTTATTAATAATTTGTGTTAAAATAATTAAGAGAGCATTTATTATTATATAAATAATTATATATCAATCATCAGATTTTTGTAAGCATTAAATTTTTGAAATATAATAAATAATTTCAAATAAAATATTCAACTCGAGTCAAGGTGAAAACATATCATAGAAATGAAAAGAAAACAAAAAGGAAAAAAAGTAGAAACATTAAGAAAATGAATTGGAAAGAAAAAATAAATATCGGAGGAAAATTGATAAGGAAAAAATAAAAAATAAAGAATCTAAAAAGAAATAAAATAAAGTATACTTTGAAGAAAATTAATAGTGGTTAAAAGTAAAATAAAATAATATCACATAATTATTATTATATAATAACAATCCATCAATCACCATTATTTTGATATTTTTAATATTTAATAAATAATATATTTTATATTATATCTAATTCTTATTAGGTACTATTATATTTTTATATATTACATAATATTAATTATGTGGGACTATTGTATCGAAGCAACACAAGAAGAAATAAAAAAAAATAAAAAGGGAATCATGTAGAACACAATGGATGCGGCCTCGCAACGGTCGTGAAATCAAATTTCACAAGCCACAAAGGCATCCCTTGACCTCGGCCACGACTGTGAAGAATTTGTCACGGGGCATGAAGTCGAAACAAAGCAATCACAACTACGGTCACGACTGTGAAGGATTTGTGACCAAATGTGAGGTCGATATGGCGTGAAAAGTGTCACGGGCCTAGAAGAGAAATGGAGGAACACGACTTTGACATCACCCATGAAAGCAACTTCATGAGTCGTGAAGTTGGAACTTGTCTTTTTGGTCACCTTCGTGAACAAAAATGTCACGGGGGCATGAAGATGTGGAGGAAACAACGAGTATTCGATCGACCACGATCGTGAAAGAATAAGTCACGAATTGTGAAGATGAAAGGAGATGTGGCGTATTTGGTCACGACTGTGAAAACGTAAGATCACAAGTGTGAAGGTAACTTTCACGGGCCATGACGATTTTTTGCAAATTTTTTTAATTATTATTTTTCAACCATAATGTTAGATGATGGTAGTCATTTTTTTCGAACATTAAGGAATAATGTATGGATAAGATAAGGGTCAATCATTATTACCTAAATTAATGATGAGGTCATCATGCATTGAATGTTTGCAAACAACAATGTTATTAATGATAAGGATTAGTAGAACAAATGTTAACTAGTTCACGTTGTCTAGCTTTTCTCCCTGCCTTGCAATGTAAGGATTCTCAAACATCATCCGCAGTCGCGACTTATGCACTTCCACTGACCTATTGATGAGACCTCTAAAGACTCGTGAGCTATTCAAAGTCACCACAAAGTCACCCTCAAAGTTACTAATAGGATAAGTCAAATATAACAAGATGACCATTTGGTCTAAATATTACATTGCTAAGATTGCATTAGATGACTTTGAAAAGGAGGAAAAATGATTTAGGAATGAAATGAATGATGATGCAAAGTATAAAAGTAAAGTAATGAATGCTAAATTAAAAGAGTGTGCAGATGATGAATGATATCTTATTGTCTTTACGAATATTGCCACGGTGCAAAAAAAGTTAAAGAAAGATGATGCATGTGAGAAAGTAAAGAAATATGATGATTAGGATGACCCGAGAATACTTGATGTTTGACTAAGCTTATGATATTGTCATAGTTTATTCTCATCTTCCCTATTTTTATCATGAAAATTATTTTCCATTTATATTACATATTAAGATTTATAGCTTACGGAAGAATTGCCGACTTTATATCTCATCACGGGATGACAAAAATCTGACTTTGGGGGTCCCAATGAGGATTTTCCATTCGGGCCCCCGATCTCGAGGATTTTTATCCCCACGGGGATGAGGATGGAGATTGGCAAGATTTCTCTCCCCATCACTACTTGAGGGATGGGGTTGGGGAATCCCTTCTCCGCCATGCGAGTATCCCGCCCCGAATAGACCAACTTTTAAATTATTAAATATGTTATTATATATTTTTTTAAATAATTAAATTATTAGTAAATATCCATTAATGCATCTTGTTAAAAAATTAATAGAATATATACATTTATATAAGTAAATATTTTAAAATAATTAATTAAATTTGTATAATTATTTAGTTATTATTATTATTAGGTATTTCGGGATCCACGCAGGGCCCGAATTCCCGCAAGGAGCGGGGATGGGGGAACCCTCCGTCCCTGTCCTGGGAATTGGTGTCGGGGATGGGGGCAAGGTGGGAGGTCGAGGCGGGATCGAGGTAGCATACTCTCGGCCCTGCTCCGTTCTGGTGCCATCCCTAGGTGCGTCAAGAATGACTTGCCATCAATGTTATTAAAATTGGACTGAATCGAATGGTCCGACCGGTTCAATCGTGAGCTAGTATTGGTTTGGTCGGGTTTTAGTCCAAAAATGAAGGTGCATTCACACATGATAAAACCAGGTTGAACAAAAAAAAATCAGCAAATGAGTGAACCGGCAAAAAGTCGTTCAATTTTGAATTAGGGAAAAAATCCAACCAAATTAAAAATTTATTATAAAAGTTGAAGGAAATATGCTATAAAAGAAAAGTAATTAGAGAAACAAAATTGGAAATAAGAATACATGGAAGGAAAATAAACAAGGAGAAAAAAATAGAAATTAAAAAAAAAGATAGGTTAATAAATGAAAGCTAAATAAAATAATAGGAAAGTTGGCATGAATTTAAAATAAAATAATTAATATGGTTATTAGTATAATAATAATAATAATAATAATAATAATAATAATAATAATAATAATAATAATAATAATAATAATAATAATAATAATAATAATAATAATAATAATAATAATAATAATAATAATAATAATAATAATATCATGACTTTTAGGTAAACATTAAAGTCACTAAAAGGAAAACAATTGGCAAAAATAAGATTGGAAATATGAATAAATGAGAGGAGAGTATATAAGGAAAATAAATAAAAACTAAAAAGAAAAAGGTAGAAATAAAACAATTCCAAATAAAACAAAAGGAAGTTAATAATAATTTAGATTAAAATAATTAAGAGAGCATTTATTATTATATAAATAATTATATATTGATCATCAATTTTTTTGTAAGCATTAATTTTTTAAAATATAATAAATAATTTCAAAAAAATATTCAACTCAAGTCAAGGTGAAAACATATCATAGAAATGAAAAGAGAAAAAAAAGAAAAAAAAGGTAGAAACATTAGGAAAAATGAATTGGAAAGACAAAATAAATATCGGAGGAAAATTGATAAGAGAAAATAAATAAGAAAGAATCTAAAAAAAATTAAATAAAATATACTTTGAAGAAAATTAATAGTGGTTAAAATTAAAATAAAATAATATCACATCATTATTATTATATAATAACAATCTATCGATCACCATTATTTTGATATTTTTAATATTTAATAAATAATATATTTTATATTATATCTAATTCTTATTAGGTACCGTTATATTTTTATACATTACATAATATCAATTATGCTATATATATTATAAATTATACTATTTTAATAAAATATGTTCAACTCGATCAACCTGATTCAGTCGTGACTCAGTTAAACATCCGATTCGATCTTCGATTCGATTAAAAATAATAATATTATTTTTTGTGTTGTTGTATATAAAAAAACATTCTATGTGGAATGTATGTTATTTTCTCTTTTGACTATTATGTAATCAAATATATTCATCGACAATCTAATACACCTACATATTTTCATGGTCACCTCAGCCCCTCATGCAATGGTTGATGTCTTTTGGGCGAACGATCCTCTTAGGGCCTTTGCAACATGTTGTATAAGGAACCATTTAGTTAACTTAAAGCATATTTTTTCAAAAAAATAATTATATATGTGACCAATATTATATTCTGTCTCCTCTAAAAAAAGATTATTTTGTAGTTACGAATAAAATATAATATATATATATATATATTGTATATATACACATGATATTAAAAAAACAAAAGTATTTAATTATTAATATTATTGTACTTGTTTTTTATTGTATATTATTTATTTTTTTATCAAAATTTTGCGATGGTTACAATAAAAAATAAAAATGAGAAAAATATAACAGCATAATTTTACTTCCGAAATAGTCCTAGTGGCATCCGGATCTTAGAAAAACAACAAAATTCATAATCATGTTGGCCGTATGATCATAAATGCAATTATAAGAAATACATTAACAAATACATATATCTGTCACATTTTAATTGTCGAAATGACTAATGAGAGGCATATACATAATTTATTATACATATACATATCATCTCACGTTAAAATTGAAATTTCTTCTTTTGATTAAACTGTAACTTGGAAGAACAAAACAAGGTTGTTATTTTTCTACTGAAATAAAGAACAAATTTATAATTAACTTTGGAGGAAGCAGACATCTCTCTCTCTCTCTCTCTCTCTCTCTCTCTCTCTCTCTCCCCATTGTTGCAGCCGAAGGCCATGTGAGGCTGCTCTGGGAAAACAACGCAGCCCTGTCGACCAAACAAAAAGCTTCGCTCTCTCCATGCACGTACAAAAGGAAAGGGGCCACAGGAGGAGCTCTCGGTCTCTGGCCTTTTCTGCAGCCCCCGTTCTGATGCTTCTTATTGGCCTTGTGGTTGGTCCTTCTTTTTTGCTCATATGTGCAGCAATGGTCGCTTGCAGAGCATAGCAGCACTGTTCTTCTGCTACGTGAAGCTTGGCAGGTATCTTTGCTTCCAGTGAAGGCTCTGTGTGTGCGTTACCTGGTCGAAAGGTGTGATTTTGATGGTAAAGGTGAGATCTTTTTGAAGAACCTTGATTTGTGCTGTGGATTGGTGAGTCGTATTCGTCGTCTTCGGGCAATTTAATGCTCGGCATTTGATTCTGGGGAACGGGGTTTTGTTTATAGGAGTTGCTGCAATTTCATCTCTGCATTATTGGATTAGTTTTTGGTGCTGGTTCTTGGTTCTGGAGATTTTTTTTCCTGTCAAAGATCGAAACTTTGAGAGGGAAGAAGGAAGAGATGAGAGCTCTGAGCAGCGTCGGCGTCGGGTTGAGTCTGGTCTCAGGTTGCCTGTTCTTGGCTCTTGTAGCAGAGCTGTACTACTTGTTCTGGTGGAAGAAGAGAAGAACCAGCGTAGACATGGAAGACAACTACATCAGCCCTGCAAAAGAGTTCCTTGACCTCTTCTGCTGCTGCAAGAAGCCATCTTTCCTGAGCTCCACGGCGCTCAATCCTCGAGCAATCCCTGCTGCAGTTAATGGAGCAACTCACGGATGTGACGCTCGTCTCCACTTCCAGTCCAACTGCAATGGCGACCTCCTCTTGAAGCCATTCGGAGACCACCATGACACAATGGAGGCGGAGCTCATGATGCTCGCAGGTCCGCCGAAGCTGCTCTTCACCATCAAGGAGGAGACGAAGGAGGATTTGGAGTCCGACGGAGGGAGGAGCAGGAAGGGCTCCAGAGGGAAGAGCTTGGGCGATCTGTTCCTCTCTCCGGATACCCCGTTCCTGACGCCTCTCTCCTCCCCTCCAATCCCCGCTCCGCCACTGATCACTCCTCTCGATTTCATCAGCCAGAATGGATACAACCCTCTCTTCGAGTGCTCGAGGGACGATGATTTGAGCAAGATGTGGACCTCGCCGCCTCCGACGTTCAAGTTCCTCAGAGACGCCGAAGAGAAGCTGTTCAGGAAGAAACTGATGGAGGAAGCGTTCAAGGTTCAGAGGAATGGTGGATTCGTGGAAGAAATGAGCAAGAAGGAAGGCAATGCTGCATTGCCTCCGGCATGCCCGCAACAGGGAGATGGATCTTTCATCACTGTACTCATCGGAAAGAACAGGGACAGTAAAGGCCACCACCAACAGCATTCCAGTTTCTCACAGGTGATTCCTGTGCCTTCTTCTCCAGGGAAAACAGATATCAGGGAATGATTCATGTCTGTTTTCCAAATCTGTTAATGGACTTCTCGTCCAGCATTAAATTTCTGAAATGGAAGTATCATATGCTTCTCACAATGACAAAGCATTCAGTAGCAACATACTTTTTTTTTTTCTGGAAATCCCTCATGCTCAATCCATGGAAGACATAGTTCCAGTTCTGCAATTGCTTGCTGTTCCAATAGACTGAGGTATGGCCTACTCATACAAAGACATGCAGATGGCAATGCAGCTGATACTGGCTTTGTCAAAAGAGGAGGCATTCTATAAATTTTATCTATTTGCCATTACTTTAGACAAAGTCTAATTTGCTTTCCTTGTGGCAATTTCTGAAATCTGTTCACCCTTTTGTATTAATGGAATGTAAATTCTTAGTCAAAAGGGCAGCTGTACAGTCTTAAAGATGAGGCTCCCTCAGGAAGGTGTCCACTGTCCTCCACATGAGAGTAGCAGAATGCTGCTGCTCCAGTAGCATAATTTTGGTTTCAGTGGAATATATCATAATCCAATTGTGTCTTGAGCTATGAAAGTGTCACTGGAAAAAAGATTTCCATTTCTGAAACTCAGTTAATCCAAGTACATTAGTTTGATGGGCTGTTCTCGATTTTGCAAAAGTATCTGCTAAGTCATATTTATGTGATGGTATATTTAAGGTAATTTTGTTGCATATACTTTCTCTTTCAGGTTATTTAGTATTTCAGCTGCATTTAGTTCTCACCAGAACATACCCCCAGATCACATTGACATAACAGTTCAGAAATAATTGCTTCCATTATGGTATCTAACCAACCTGAGATTATTATGCCAACGAATCAGACCAAGATGCAGAGTTGGTGCAAGCTCATAGGAAATCATCAATTTGGACCAGGGATGGCATCAAATCAAGTGTAGATATGCAGATAACTAGAGTTTGTCTAGGTCTTTTCATTGTTATTCCCTAATAATGCAAAAGAAAAGGCATTAAAAATTATGGATGTGATCATGACCATATATTGGACTTTGGCTAACCACCAAATAGATGGTCATTGCTCAGTTGCTGTGACCTTCAGCAATCTGAAAGATACCATGCTCAGAATAAAGTTCTTTCCCTTTTTATATTTTGCTTTAATCTCCATCACATAAGATGGGAAAAAACAACTCTATTGGGTCAATTAATTTTGATGGATAGAATAGTATCAGTTGAGGGTTTCTGCAAGCATTTCAGCTCAAGAGTTGCATTTTTTTTTCTCTGAAAACACATTCCAATAATTGTTATGCAGTATGAATGTTTTCAGAAACAAATAAATCACAAGTGGGGAAGCATGGGGACAAAGGAGTGGGGACATGCTTCTGCATGGCAATTGAATAATAATAATTGTGAGAGCAGTAAGTTAACAGGAAAAGGGAATTGTGATTGACAGCAGAAGCAGTGGCTGTGACAAGAATAATGCTCACAAGTAATGGCAGCCGAAGTAAGAACGAGATCAGCAAACAAGCAAAGAGTACAGCTTCTGCATTGACCTGCTAAATCTGGTTAAATTGCTAAAATCTTCTACTGCCTATCAATTGTTCTTTTCTATTTCTTGTTGACACAAGAATTTTTCTGAAAGGATAAGAGAGCTGCAGCTCTACCATCTGATCATGCATAAAGCTTGTATCAAGCTCAAGCTTCTCAGAACAGTATATTAGTTGCCTTTGCAGCAATTAATTATCCCTTCCACTCAGAAGTAAACAAATCCTGAATCATGTTTTTTTTTTCTTTTACTGGAGGAATGATCTGCCCATGCAAACAGGGAAGAGTTGTGGTCCAATGCAGAAGGCAATGTCTGGTCCAGAGGGTGTGACTCGTGAACTGGTTCTACCAGAATGACCTTCCTGAATGAACAGTAACCAGCGTAAATCATGGACAGTAAAAAAAAAAGAAGAGATTTATGTGTGTATCAGAGGATTCTGCAGAACAAAAAGGAGTAATTTGCTTGCAATGAGGATGAAGCATCATTTGATGTTTTAAGGTTGTATTCAATGCATCAAATGGTCCCTGGTCATATCTGACTTCTTATATGCAAAATTTCTTGGCACAATATCCGGAAGAGGTTTTTCAGCTGATTAATTGTGTGATGTAAATCAGAATTAAGTTGTTTTATTAGTTAGCAAAAGTAGAATCTCCATACATTATCAAACTTAGATTGAAATAAGATCATTATTACTTAAATATATTTTTATCTAATCATACATTAAACCTTATTTATTAAATTTAAAGGTTTAATGGAGATCCATGTGTTTCACTCTCCGACAACCATATGATCAACTATCCATTTTTAAATATCTGATTTAGATTAAAATAACTAAAAATCACTTAACTAAAATAATATAATTGTTTTATTTTTTTCAATCTAAATATGAGATTTAAAAATAGACCATTAATTATATGGATGTTTCACGATGAAATACATAAAGAAATATTTCACTTTTGTTAAACTCTGAATTTAAATATATTTTTATCTTTTTAATTTTCACATTTTATTTAAAACAACCATTAAGATTTATATGTCAAATCACTTTATCATTATATTTTATTCATCCAAATAAAATTAAAACTACTATATTAAAATATTATTCATTGGAATATGAAGAATCTTAAATTTTACTTGTCAAATCCTATCAAAACATTGCATTTAGGTTGAACCCAACTAACAAATGGTGAAAGATAACTCATACAACGAATGTCTATACATCATATCTTGAAAATATTGATAAAAAAAGTTTAATAAAAATATTACCAGAATATTCTCTATAGTATAATTTAATTTATAATATATAAAAAATTAGAAAACAATCTAAAAATTTGAGATACACATAAAGATTTGGATTACCAATGGAAACTATTTATTGCAATTAATTGAACAATATTTCTTTTAAAGAATTTTATTACCTTCTACTACTTTCCAAATCAATACTTTTATTTTATCACGTTTATCAGGTGGGACCCTTCTTGTAGTACTTTGCACATGTAATTGTCCGACGACTTCGGCACCCTGTGGATCCGGTTCAATATCCTGAACCCAGCCGGTTCGGGATCCCGGTTGACCCGCCTTATTGGTTCATTGCTCAAAACTACAAAAATTAAATTTGAACCGTCGGTGATCTAAAAGAGATTTAAACCACTAGATTTGCTATACATGGTATAATGTTCACATATTTAATATTAATAAAGATATATAATAATGTTAATGTTTTGGGAAAGGTACATTTATTATTATTATTTTCTTAATTGTAATTGCTTATTATGCCAAGTTTAAAATAGAAAGCAAATAACACTGTGTAATAAAATCTTTTAAAAATAATAAGATTTTTATATGTACCATTTATATATATTATTGTTTTTCTTTAACTATTATTAATTACGAAGGCTCTCTTTGGCAATGTTGATAATGCAATTAGTAAATAAAAATTTAATTAAGAATTTAATATAGTTGTTACTTACCTATGTAGGTAACATACTATTACTTGATGTTAAATATAAAGTAGATGAAAAAAGCTTTTAAGAGATAGAAAATCTTATATTCATCGTAGATTTAATATTTTATGGTTGAGAAAATAGATAATATAATATTATCTACTTAAGTAGTTAGCACTTATAAGATAATAATTAAATATTAATAATTTAATAAAGAGTGATAAATATAATGGTTGAATTAAATTGATAAATACAAAATAATAAAAATATAATCTACAGAAGTAGATGCATATTTTTTATAATATATTTTAAAATATTATTGATTTATAACTAATATTATATTATCATGACAATAAAGAAAATTAATATTTTGTGAAAAATAAAGCATAATTTCATGTTGAAAAGATAAAAAAGAGTAAAAGTAAAATATGGCATGACATTTAAATATTAAATAAAGTTTTTAAATGAAAAACAAGGATATTAAGAAATGTTCAATAGTTAAATTCTAAGTTGTATAAGTTAATTCAAAATAATTTCTTAAAGTTTCTAACTTTTATTTAAAATATATTGATCAAAACAAAAAAAAAATTGATTTTAAGAAAAACTGTATCAAAGATTTATTAATATTATTAACTAAAAAAAATATTGTTTGCATAGAAGAACAAAGAATAAAAACAGTTCAACCAAATGGCAGTCTCAAATTCTCAAAATTGAACTAGTCTTATCTTTGGATAAACTGACACCCCTCTCTCGCTCTCTCCAGTCTCCACCCCAAAAGATCTCTCTCTCTCTCTCTCTCTCTCTCTCTCTCTCTCTCTCTCTCTCTCTCTCTCTCCAGCCAAAGCCAAAGGCCATGTGTGACAGCTCTTGAAAACAACGCAACCTTGTCGACCAAATGAGACATCCCCCTCTCTCTCGCGCGCGCGCACACAAAAAAGGGAAGCAGGCACGGGAGCTCTCGGATTCTGGCCTTTTCTGGAGGTCTTATTGCAGACCCTCGAGCTTTGGGCTCTGCTTCCTTCTCTCTTTTCAGCAAAAGCCGAGTTGAAAGTTGATATTTTTATCAGGGAACTCTGCCAAGAGGTTGTTTCCGGCGAGAGGTGGTGCAAGCAGCAGCGGATGGAGCTTCAAATGTGTTATGGCCGATGAAGGTTGCAGATCTTCTGCTCTAGTCATGGAGTCACAGATCAAGGTGCGGTTTTGATGGAAAAGGTGCGACCTTTTCTTCCAGCTCGATTGAAGGTGTGATCTTTGGAACTGATGGAGTCCTCAGATTGCTGGTTGTAATTTGCAGCGACCATTTTGATCGTTTTCGGAGGATAAAGTTTGGATCTTTTTTCTTTTCTGTTTCTGTTTCTGATTCTTTTCTGAGAAAGATGAGAGCTTTGAGCAGTGTGGGCATTGGCCTGAGCCTTATCTCAGGTTGCTTGTTCTTAGCCCTCGTCGCAGAGGTGTACTACTTGCTCTGGTGGAAGAAGAGGAGGACCGCCATTGACGCCGAGGACAACTACATCAGCCCCGCCAAGGAGTTCATCGGCTTCTTCTGCTGGAAGAAGCTACCTTTCCTGAGCTCCGCGGCCGTCAACCCTCAAGCAATCTCTTCTGCGGCGAACGGAGACCTGCAACCCAACAACAACTCCAGTAAAGATCTCTTCTTGAGCCTCCCGTTCGATCACCAGGACACGGCGGAGGCGGAGCTCATGCGGCTGCACAGCCTCGCGGGCCCTCCGAGGTTCCTCTTCACCATCAAGGAGGAGACGAAGGAGGACATGGAGTCCGAGAGCGGGAGGAGCAGGAGGCGCTCCAGAGGGAAGAGCCTGAGCGACTTGTTCCTGTCGCCGGAGTCCCCGTTCCTGACGCCTGTTTCGTCCCCTCGGCTCCCCGCTCGGCCGCCGGTCGCTCCTTCGAACGGATTGAACCCTCTCGCCGATTGCTCGAGGGACGAGGACGAGAGCAGGACGTGGACGTCGCCGCCGCCAAAGCTCAAGTTCCTGAGAGACGCCGAGGAGAAGCTGTACAGGAAGATACTGATGGATGAAGCCCTCAAGGTTCAGAAGAATGGTGCAAGGCCATTGCAGGAACAGGCGTGCGGAGAGCATGGCGACGGGTCCTTCATCACCATTGTCATCGGAAAGAGCAAAGACAGGGTGCAGCAACACCATTCCACCTCCTCACAGTCACAGGTGATTCCATTGGCTTCCTCTCCATTAAGTACCACAACAACAGCAACAACATCACATGAGAAAACCAGTTCAAAACAATGATATCAGAAACAATTTTTTCCTGAATCTGTTCCACAAGCATCCAACATTACATTTCTGAAATGATGCCCATGCTCTCAAGGCGGTGTATGATCCTGGAGTTGGAGGGGGCACTGCAATCATCAGTAGCCAGATTACTTTTATTTTTTCTTAAAAAAGAAAAGAAAAAGATCTGGATTTTTGTTGTTCTTCCTTCCACTCTTCCACTTGACTTCAGCTGCAGGCAGCTGTGATGCACTTGTGATCAGCTCTTTGGAAGCCATCATTTCCAGTTGGCTTTTCTTTCCTGTTCACCTTTTTTTTTTCTTTATATACATAAACACATGCTGAGGCATGGCCTACTCATACAACAACAAAGACATGGACTCATTGAGAAAGATTGCATCTTTTGTAATAATGAATGCATTGACTGATGCAGGCCATGTCAAGCAATGTGTAAATGTTGCTTTTGGACAAGACCATCATGCCTTGTTTTGTTGTCCAGGCTACTACCTGTTATGAATGTCCATTGCTGAACTAACAACCATTATCATGAATGCAAAGTACAATAGCTTAAAATCATAAGGCTAATGCTGACCTACATGATGTTCTTTTTATTTTCCTTTGTTTTCAATCTATTAGTATTGGCATTATGTTTTAGTCAATATACAAGTTGGCCAAAAAGTTTGAAGATTTTTACTTTAGAGTTTGAAATAAAAGTGGGACAGAGTTAGTCGTCCAAGATTGAATTCCTAAGTCAGCAACTCATAGGATGGTTCCAACTTTTTTCAAAAACATGATTTTGTAAAAAAAAAAATGTTTTAGCACTCACATTTCCTATTATGAACAAAAATGCTTTATCTGTTGTTAAAAAAAATATTATAATGCTACACAATAAAAAAACAGATACTAAAATATGTCTTTTCTTTCATCTGAATCTTCTTTTTTCTCTTGTTCATTATAAAGTCAGTCAAAGCCACTTTGAAAAAATAAAGTTATTTTCATAAATATCTTTCGAACTATCGTAAAAACCAAGATCCAATATTGAAAATCGAACAAATTTAAGTTTAAACTTTTTTCGATTAGATAATTTAATCCAATCATTTGATATTAAATTTATTAAAATTATTTTAATTTATTAAATTATTATTTTATCCTTCTAATTAAAAATATTATCCTCACTCCTCTCTCTCTCCACCTTCGTCTTTAACACTTCTCTTCTCTCTCCCACTGAGCGTCACGCAGGTGAGATGACGCTAGACTCATGCACCCAGTCGGAGCTCGCAAGTAGAAGAGAGAGAAATGTGACAAAGGCAAAATAGTGATTTCATAAATAAAAAATATAAAATCAGATCGTTGGATCAAATCGTTCAATTCACGAGTAGATCTAAAATTTCGTGATAATTCGAGGAAGGTTTAAGAAAATAATTCAAAAAATAATACATGTTTTGTTGCTTTTGATTTAAACTTGGGAAGTAAATTGGCTCCCAAAAATAAGGATATTTCGACCTTTGATTTCAAAAACAAGCGGAGCAAATTAAATTGATTAATTAGATACTATTAAAAGAAACTAAAATGTTCAATCACTCTTGTGATGCAATTATGCCTACTGTTTAATTTGATATCATGCTTTTTCTTGGTATTAAAATTATATAACGCAACCGGCCAAAAATGATGATTAAACCGAAGAAAATAAGACTAAAGGCACACACATACTCACAATAAAATTAAGATTCATCATATGGTGGATCTAAATTTAATTATTTTAGATTAATATCATTAAAATAAATTATTAAGCAATCATTCTATTTATTACCCCCTTTGTGAAAATTCTTTCTTACTGTCAAGTACAGGCCCACATACAAGGCCCATTGTTGTTGATTAAAATGTGTAAGCCCATCTCAAAGATTGACATCTCTTTTGGCCCATATCTAATTTATGTACTTAATGGATTATTATTAATAAGGCTCAAACATGTTTAATTTCTTGAGACGTTTTCTTCTTTTTTCTTCTTTTTTTGTGTGTGTTATCTTTCATTAAATTTTGGATATCAGGAAATTTGTTGGCGGGTCAAATCCATCAATTGTTTCTTTTTAAGTTGTCTGTGAAATTTAGGGTTATGTCGTGTATAACATTCATCTCTAATGTGTATTGTCTCCCACTAAGTGGAGAATCTATGAAGAAATATTGAACACTGTCCCTTTCCTAATATCATTCTGTCATTGCATCCAGTGAGATTTCTGCATCAATCGGTGACGTTTCCGAAATTCAAATTACTGTATTCGCTTATCGATGGAGCTCAATTTGTCATCCATCTTACTTTTACTATGAATAAATTATTGATGCTTAATTGTGATTAACAAAATAATTAATTAATTTGACCACCTACTGCATATTCGTACTGATAACATCTGCAATCTTACGTGAGGACTTCAGCTTTGCATAAAGTGACTATCGTTTTCCATGATTGCGATTGGACTCACCTTTACTACCATCAGTTGTCATCTTCTGGTCCATTATATTTTACATGTTAGTAAAAGAACAATACATCTAGTTAAAGTTTAGAGAAGACATAATGGTTTTAGAAGAAAGAATAATCATGCATGTAGCTGACAACATTTGCGCAATTTTGAATTTTTCGATTGCGAGCCTAATATTCAAGAAGTGGCATACCTGGTACAATATGAGCTACATACATTTTTTCCATGCGATGTCCTCAACTACTAACGGTGCTATTGATGTCTTCATTAAGCCTTTTCATCACTATAAGAATTGGGTTCAAGCTTTCCCGAGTCATAGCGTCATTATTCAAACATCTGCGATACTAATGATTATGTTCATTTATCACGGATTAGAATTTTGGCCGACTAATTAATTTGGTATTCATTCGAAATCGCACACCTAATTATGATAAGTGAGATTCTTAACGAAAAATTATACATAAGCCAACAATCGATTTTCAGAAATTCTTAACGGTGATATGCTACTTACTGCTTCACTCGACTACTGTTGATTATTTTCAATTTTATCCCAATTAAAAACTCATCTGATTTTCAATGAATACAACAAAGTTTCTCATACCATACAAAGGTTTTGTTTCTTATTTTATATTGAAAGTGAACTTTAATTCTGCATCCAAAACATCTTTCTATTTTCTTCTCTTATAAGAAAAAAATGATTGTTCGAGACTAACCCAATAAAAGTGAATGTTATTTTCTTTTGTGTTTGATTTTTTTTCACTTGATATAGATGACACTACACAATACCGGTCATGTATTGAGATATTCATTGATGTAGATAAAATGTATTATTTTATGTACGAAAAATCAATAGAAAAATGATAAAGTTCTCAGTCATCTTTTATTTCTCATATTATGTTTTTATACAAAGATGTACAAAGTCTCACAATTAAAGTAAATATAAACTAAATATATACAAGATCAAATAGATTTTGATGCTAAAATTCTAATTCTTTTGTTATATCGTGATGCTAAAATATGAATTAAATAGATTCTGAAATCTAATATTATGTGAACAATTGATGAAACAATATCTCAAGTTATATATTTTTACACATATAATATGCAAGTTATTCATATATGTTCATCATAAATAAATCAATGATACACTTTTCAAATGTCTATTTTAATTAAAAAAAAGTTAATTTTATACCATTAGATGAAAGTTCATGACCCATATATTTGTTGCCTATGTACCCACACATCCAATATTAATTGTATACCACTAAATGCCTTATGATATTGTATATATAATACTATATATCTTAAGGATAGAAAATATATGCAATACAAAAAATTTAAATTAATATATAGAAATATCAACTCGTATTGGCTGCCAAACTATTATATTTGTTTAATTTCTCCTAATGTGACCATTTGTGTTATTATGTTCTTTTCATATTTGATTATCATATTAGTTTTATTATCGTCTAAAAAGGAAAATATATACAAAAAAATAAACTATTGATAATGTTTTAAATTCTAACCCAACTGGAAGTTTACTTGTTCTTTGAGATTTGTAACATGCTCCGAAAATACCCTCGCATACGGGTCTCATGGTGAAAGTCCATCTATTCCCCAAAATATATTTTATTTATGAGTCAAAATTCTATTTTTTATGATCAGTGCCCTATATGAGGAGAATTCATATCTTCTGTTATGAGAGTACCTATATAAGCTTTCTAGATCTAGGATCAAGAGATTGTTTAAATGATTTATTATCCTTTATGTAATTCTATCATCAATAATATTTCTTTCGTTGTTCGAGGACGTAGTCTAATTAAGGATGAACCTCGTAAATCTTGTGCCTTTTTGTATGTGACTTTTTTTTTCTCTCTCTTTGATATCTGCAACATAAATAAGTGCCGAAAAACTAAATAAATAATTGGCATACATAGCTTAACAGTTTTAGTACATTATGTGTATAATGCAATTGGGTAAATTAGAAAAGTTGGATACTTTATACACACAAAAAAACGATTGATTATCATAGTTTAAGAAGGTATGCAATAATAAGTTGATATTTTAAACAATCTCTAACACTAGTTGAAGATTTTTTTTATCAAATCTATAATATTTCTTTTTTGAAATAATTTATCGTATGCTCTATACATCTTGACTTAATTACACACAGATTTTAGATAACTTTTTCGGTGCCCCAAGACCTCTCGAAGAAAGGGAATCTTGTATGAATCACAAAATACCATTTCACTATACATTGCAAAATGGAACAACAACAATAATGCGGATGGATTATATGAATGATTGATGAACTAAAGCACTACTTTTTGAAGAGCACAAGGCGGTGCATGCATGGGCATAAATGCATTGAGTTTGCAGTGAAAATGCCAAAAAGAAGTAAGATATATAGAGCTGCAACAAGCGCCACATGACTCTTTACATATCATACCCTAAGTCAGCTTTTTTCATGTAAATAAATTAAAGCACACATTGCAGAAGCAGATGCTGGCTTGAAAGGGGTCTTTGGTGACCATTCCACCACTATGACCAACCTTTAATTTTTGTCCATCTTTAGCATATAAAAAATAGCACAACAAGACTTGATTATACTAAACATCTATGCAGTGAGTTTCACTTGCCATAGTCAGACGCACAACTCGAAATGAGCTAGATCAATTAGTCAAGAGAAATGCTCACAAACACTAGGATGACATATCGAAAAGAAATAATAATAACACTCACAAGTCACAATCTATATAAAAAAAAAATATTCCATTAAATCAAAACTTCAATTAACTAATGGATTGAATCTCGAAATAAGAAATTCAAGATAAGTACATAGCTTTTTGTCCTCAGTCTTTATTAATTATTGAAATACAACTAATCTTGTCTCAGGATTTTCACTGAAAAATAGCAAAATTTTCATTTAGGGTTTCCACATGGCCATGGCCTGCAGCTTTTGTCATGTGTAACCTTATAGAGGAGGAGGAAGAGGAGGCACTTAACTAGGCATATGCATATATTTGCAAATTATATATCAAGCAAGTACCATAGCAATAAGCCTTATAGACTAAGGTATCTTTTCTTCACCCATCTCCATCTTCCACAGCTGCCCCAACTCCACTCCACATACAATTAAAAGACAACAAGTAGCTAGAAAGAAAAATAAGAAGAAGAAGAAGAAGAAACAGATCTCTCTCTCTCTCTCTCTCTCTCTCTCTCTCTCTCTCTCTCTCTCTC
>LTAE01000115.1:97975-117791 GCA_001647135.1 Pontederia paniculata | reverse complement strand
GCGGCGACAACGCACATTGTGAGGAGAGAGAATTTTTTCCTATCTGCCGAACCAAACCGTTTTTAGACATATTTTTTTTCTTACGAACCGGATTGAATTTTTTTGGTTCGGCTTCTTAGCACTCCAGTCGTAGATGCTCAATCCAACAACTGCAGATCAATGAGACAAGTTGTACCCTACTTAAGTAGGGGATAACAAAATTAAACCCATATTAATGTTGGTGTTACGTATCCTGTTGAAACCTCATAAATAAATATTTTTTATATATTACTTCATATAAAAACAAAAATGAAATAGATAAGAGATATGAGTTTATTTTGATATTTCTCTATAAAATTTATTAATGCTTTAAGAAGGCATTTTTTTAAAGATAATTTTTTATAATATTATATTAAATTATTTAGATTCATCACATTATCTTGTTCACTTATTTCAATTTTATAGATAATTTATATTATAAATAATATAAATTATTTATGAAGTGTCAATATGAATTACTCGGCAATCGAGATCATCACTTGAGCCACAATATGTTATATTTTTTTCACATTCGTTCTTTAAATTTTATTTAAATAAATCATTAAAATAGTTAAATAAATAATAATAAAAATTTTTATTAATTAGTATAATTATTATTAATCACTATAGTAATATTATTATTTTTATTTTTGTAATTAAATAGATTATTATTATTATCATTAATTATATTATTTTTAATATTAGCACTATTAATTAATTTTAAGAAATTATTCATATATTATAATAATTTTTTGATAATTGTATACTACTTATTATAAGTTTATTTGTTTGGTGTATATATTTTATTGGTTTAGGATATATATTTGTGATTCACATTCATAAAATTCAAATTAAATTTATAATCTTAACTATATTGTTCAAGGATACTTTGTAAAAGTTATATATTATTTATTAATCTATTTTATCTAGTAAATAAGATAATAAAGATTGCTTGATATATTATTTATTCATATTAAATAAAATAATGTGCATTACTAATAATTTAATAAGTGATAATTTTATAAAAAATAATATAAATTAATGATAATGCAATGAATACAACTTTAGGAGATATGAATTTATTAATTAATGAACTTCGATAAAAAAGAGATCGATATTTTCTTCTAAAGCATCATTATTCAACTGGATTAGTTCGAGTATTTTTAAGTATCAAGTTAACAATGAAAAAAAATATAAGGTTTTTTTAATTGACACCAATTACTGTCTTCTAGAAAAGAAGAACCTAATCAGTTTGCTGCTTTAAGGAGCCCAAAGGTTCCTCAGTCCTCTCCTCTCCTTTTTAAAAGAAGTATACAATTAAAAAATGGCACATATAACAAATGCCACATTAACATTTTATTATGCTAATATTTTTGGACAAAAAAATTAACGGATAAAAGAAGTTACACATTTTACTTTTATTTCCTTGCTTTTAACTATGGATGTTGATTAGCATACTTATAGCACTAAGCAGTTCTCACGTATTATTTTATTTTCTTTTACATTCTTTATTACATTTCGATAATTTGGAACTCTAAGATTTTGATGATACACGAAAATAACTAATTATAGTTATGTTATTTCGTATAAAAGATTGTGTATAAATTAATTGAAATTAAAATATTAGACATAAATATTAAAATGCATAAAAAATATAGAAAATATAATATATCAGAAGAATATACTTTAAGCATTTATTAATCCTTAATCTTATTATATATTTCGTACAATGGTAAATTAAAATTTACAAATTCAGATGACCCTGTGAAAACGTGAGATCTGCACAACAAATGTCATATAAATGCATTATTTATGGATCTTAACAGGGGGAAGTAAACATCTCACCAAGAACAGTTTTTTAATCAGCATATTTAGATATCGTCCATTAGCATACCAAAAAGGTTAGAAGATAAATCCAATCCCTCTCTCTCTCTCTCTCTTTCTCTGCTTTCTCTCTCTCCTTTAGCGTGTAAAAATAGTAGACGCCATCTCTCCTCTCCTGACCATGAGGAGGCAGCATTCTGAGAGCCCGCTTCTCCAGCGAGAGCGAGCGTGAGAGAGCCACCCGTTGCTTCTCACCCTCCCCTCCTTAGGGTACGAAGGCGACGCGTTCGTCTCCAAGATTCGATTTTGATAGCTTTTTGCTTCCCTTCCCATCATTTTTTCATCATTTCAGCGAGGGCGCCCCCTGCCGCGGCTTCTGATCTTTGAGCCACTGTTTCTGACGCAAAATTCGAGCTCGTTCCGTGCATCTTCTGATGAGGTTTTGGTTTGATCCTTCTCTGGAAGCTCTCTGAACTCGTATGCAACCATCAAGTTGGCATCTTGCTTTCGCCGCTGCGATTGGGATGTAAAAATGCAGCGATTCGCCCTTGTCAGCCGAAAAAAAGTCTGTTTTCTGGGGGAGTTGGTGAAGTTTTCTTGAGCAGTTTTTATATAACAAAATTTCTTCTTGTGCTTGTCACATTGTGTTTTCTTAGGTTGGCTAGTGGTTCTTAGCACTCGGCAATGAGTTCCCTTTCTTGCTGTTAGGGGGCCTTGTGAGGTGTTCTTGATCTTTGTTTGATTTAACTGGGATGGTTGGCATGCTTTGGTTCCAGATTGGGAAACTGTTCTTAGGATTTTGGTGTTAAAATGGGCAGCAAAAACACACTGCCACATTGGGCTTTATGCCGAAATCCTATCTTTTGCTGCCTTTCCCTTGCCATATTCCTACTCCTTCCATACTTCTTGTTCTGGCGTTACAGTGGCAAACCTTATGTTGTGGACCGTGCTTTGCCAAAGGAAAAGATCTTTTCGGTGATAGAAAGCCACAACAATCCTTCAAGAGACCATCTTGATGGCCTGTTGTTGAGATCCTTCTTGGATCCAAAACGTCCATGGGATTTGGAAGCTGGCCGATGTGATCCTAGCAAGGCAGTTCTAAAAGTGTTCATGTATGACTTGCCTCTGGAATTTCATTTTGGCCTAATGGGTTGGTCTGGTGATGGTAAGAGTGTATGGCCGGATATACGGAGTGAAATTCCGGAATATGCAGGTGGGTTGAATCTCCAGCACAGCATTGAGTACTGGCTCACGTTGGATCTTCTATCCTCGAGATTTCCGGATAGGGAAAGCCCGTGCACTGCTGTGAGAGTTGATGACTCTCGAGATGCTGATGTAGTGTTTGTGCCATTCTTTTCTTCTTTGAGTTACAACAGGCACTCAAAGGTAAAACCACCTGAAACAGTTAGCAGAAACAAGGTGTTGCAAAAGAAGTTGGTTGAATTCTTAATTGTTCAAGAAGAATGGAAAAGATCAAAGGGACGAGATCACATCATAATGGCACACCATCCTAATAGTATGTTGGATGCTCGGACAAAGTTGTGGCCTTGCATGTTCATTCTTGCAGATTTTGGAAGATATGCTCCAAATGTAGCTAACGTGGAAAAAGAT
Organism: Pontederia paniculata; assembly: GCA_001647135.1. NCBI lineage: Eukaryota > Viridiplantae > Streptophyta > Magnoliopsida > Commelinales > Pontederiaceae > Pontederia > Pontederia paniculata. The sequence continues at coordinate 114,338 of LTAE01000115.1, read as the reverse complement.
GTAATTGCTCCCTACAAGCATATGATCAAGAGTTTCATCAATGATTCATCTAGCTTTGATGATCGCCCAACTTTGTTGTTCTTTCAAGGAGCCATCTACAGGAAAGATGTATGTGCTAACTTGTTGATTGCATCAAGTTCCATATTCTCGTTTTATTTAGTAGTTAAATTGGCAATAGTCCATCTGAAATTTTGATTCCTTGATTCAATCAGCAAGTCTTCTTATTTATAAGATTTTGGCTCTTGAATATTTGGAGCAATATTAAGTGGTAAATTAGGAGGCTTAGGTTATAAGTTAAAGTGATAGTGATATTCATTCACCAAGTGTAAATTGTTATCGATCAGATACCCAGAGTTGTATTTATCACAGTTGTCTTTGAAAGGTGTTAATTTAGTCCTTTGTTGTATAATTAGATAAAATACACATAATACTAGGTATGTTGGCTTGATTATCAGGAATTTGTCTCATAGTTTTGTCCTTTTTGTATAATTTGCCTTGACATGGTTCTTTAGAAATTACTGTCAGTCTTCTGTTTATAGATTCTTAGATTGAGATATTTGTAAAACTTCCGGGTGCTTATTGATTTGAGTACATGCAAAGAAATCACCTTGTCATCTGATTCATCCTGCTGGACTATGCAACAAATGATCAAGCACAAATCCATGTGCATGGATCTTCGTGACCATGCAAATCTGCAATATTTGCGCATTTATAAAGGCACTGTACAACATATACTACCACTTCTAACTAATTAAAAACAAAATATCTTTGAATAGAACTCACTTAACAATGTTAATTGTGATGGTTCCTAACAATGTATGTGGATGTGTTTGCAGGGAGGATCAGTTAGGCAAGAGCTCTTCTACCTTCTCAGAGATGAAAAGGATGTGCATTTTTCATTTGGAAGCATCCAAAAAAATGGAATCAGTAAAGCTAGTCAGGGGATGCACTCATCCAAGTTCTGTTTAAACATTGCTGGAGACACACCATCTTCTAATCGTCTTTTTGACGCTATAGCTAGTCATTGTGTCCCAGTTATCATCAGTGATGATATCGAACTCCCATATGAGGATGTCCTTGATTATTCTAAGTTTTGCATCTTTGTGCGGACATCCGATGCTGTTAAGAAAGGTTTCCTGATTAAACTGATCAGAGGCATAAGCAAAGAGGACTGGACCCAGATGTGGCAAAGATTGAAGGAGGTCGAACAATTATTTGAGTTTCAATATCCTTCTAGAAAAGATGATGCTGTTCAGATGATCTGGCAGGCAGTCGCACGAAAGGTGCCAGCCATTCGGCTCAAAGTACATAGATCTACGCGTTTCTCTCCTTTTGATAGAGACAGACCAGAGCCCAAACTTGATGGCTTTGTTAGATGGTAGCCCTTCAAACTGACAGAGTTGCTTCATGATTTGAAGATATTCTTGAGCTGAATGTAGGTCGTGGTCGTTTCATTCCCCTTGTAAAGTTGCAGCCAGTTGGAATAGACCCCTTGTTTGGTTATTCACATGATACTATCGGAGTGAAATAAGGGATCTAAGGAATAACAGAGGCAGTGAAATTTTGTAACCTAAAATGACATTGGTGAATTTTTTGTAGCCTTGGATTATAAATCAGTTCATTTTTGAAATAATTCTCTTCATTCCAGTGGGAAGAACTCTTGAGCATCTGCTGTTCTAAAATCTTTGGAATAAACATTGGGTTACAAATCATGTGAGTTCAGAATTCATCCATTGGGTCAAGTAGTTGCTAAAAATCAACGTTTCATGATGAATTCACAAAACCACTGCATCTCCTGAGGGCCCTCAGGCAATACAGAAGGTAGACAAGCATACTTCTTCCTGGGGTGCTAACAGAACTAACTGAGTCCTTATGTTTGACAGGTAATAGAACTAAATATGTTCCCCAAGAACAAGTTGTTCAGTCATCTTGCAATTGAATGAATGACATAAATTAGTATCTGTTTCACAACTTCATTGCTGAGTTGAGCCTCTAAACTTTGTTCCGGGATAATTATACCCCGAACAAAAGACTAATTTAGCAAATCAGAGCTGCAGTCTCTTTTAGCTATTGATTCTAATCTGTGTTTGTCCTTCATCAAGGAATTTGTTTATACAATTCTCTTTCAGTATCCTGAGGTGACTGAAATTCTTGTTGGAAGAATAAATGGCGTTTGGAAGAATAAATTCTTTTAGTATCCATTGACATATCTGCAAACCAGATTCTTATATATCTTTTTTCCTGGAATCTGTGTCATTTTCGCGGACGACGTCTGTAAACTCGGTTTCTGCAGCATCCTGCCAAAAATCCGTGACCACATTCTTTGCGTGTTGATGGTTATAATTTATAATAGAGAAAAAAAGATAAACTAAGTTAATAAAGTAACGAGATAATAATCATCTTATTATTCAACGTTTATCTTCAAGCTCTTTTACTCATTTTGATCGTTACTACAAAGAAAGATAATAACATTAGAAAGATACTTAAACTATAAAGAAATATAATAAGTCTAGTATTAAAAAAAATATAAATGAAGTTAGAACGGAACAATAAACAACTCTCATTTTAAATTTTGTATACGTAAAAAATTATCGTAGAAATTTATTTATTTAGACGCGTGACTCAAAATATATTTAATAAAAAGTAAGATATATAAATAAATTAACCCAAGTTAGTAAATAAATTTGGTTACCTCTAACTATTTCCGGTTCCAATGCAATTTAATCATCTATTCTCTTTGTTTATCTGAACCCATTGAGATGACCCAAGAATTATAAAAGTATTTCCTATTTAAATAAATAATATTATATTATTTAAAATTTTAATTGTCGGATATTAAATTTACATGAAATAAAAAAATTAAGGAAAAAATGTTATTCATTATAAATTTAATATTCAATAGTTAGAAAGTTAAATAATATAATTTATCTATTTTAAGCAAGAAATACCTTCATTTTTTCTTTTCTTTTCTCAATCCTCCATTTCGCATCATTTGCAACGTGCCCTGCAGTCAGCAAGTAAGGGGCCATCCAACCAACTAAATGCCTACACGTAAGACTTGCATCAGCACGTTGAAGGTTTGGAAGAGAAAATTAATTAATCACACGATTTAATCCGATTGAAAACACTGGCATAGAAATTTGAATCAATTTCTTTGAAAGTGTCATTAAATAAATATTTAACTTTTCCAAGTTAATATGGAGAAAAAACGAGAACAAAAGTGAAAGGCATTAAATTTCTCAATGATTTGGTCAAGTTTGAAGCTTACCTATTTTTATATTTATTCTCACTTAAAAAAATCAAGGAAAGAAATAGAAGATTTGTTCGATTTTTTATCAATGGTATTACTCATTCTTTTTTATAAAAAATAACCTATTCAGATAATTAAGAAATAATAATAAAATAAAGGACGATACTAAGTTATACATGTCAGTCGAAGACGGCTATAAATTCCTAGTTGGCAGCAACAACAAACTTTAGTTCTGATCTTCTTAAAAATCTTTTCACGTAGATTTCTACATATCAATGCTTACATAGATAAGGACCATATATATTATATATATATATATATATATAATAAAAGAATAAATTAAATAAGTAGTTTTTCAAATGCACAACTGTTTTTATATATAATTATTATTATTTCTCAAATGAATAATAAAGGGCAAAAAAGTGTCATGGGATAGAAAAATAAAAAAAAATATTGAAAACTAAGCGAGTAATTTAGATAGAAGTGTAAATAAATCATAATTAATGATGAAAAATGAAACTAAACCAATATTTTTTATAACGAAAAAAAGAGCCTAAAATTATGCACAATTTTAGGTCAAAATTGATTATATCTTTTTTATGTTAACATTTTTTTAGGACTATACCTTCTTAATCCACCCCTTTAATGTCAAGCTGTGCATATTTTATCATTAGAATAAAATAACACACATATTAAAAATATAGAAAGCCATAAGCAAATATTTCTTGACAGATTGTTTCCTTGTGAAAATAACTGTAGGTAAAAGCTTATTATGGTTTCAAACTTTTCTTTCTTAAATTTAGCTAATCCAGTGCACTTAGCCCAACTTTTTTTTTTTAATTTCATGAAAGCTAACTTCCCAACTATATCTTCAGATACATAAAAAAATACAATACAGAACATAAATCATGTGAACCACTAAAAAATTGTCCTAAATTTAGAATTTAAAATAGAAATACTTTTTTTGTGACAGATAGATATTACATTAAATTTGCAAAAGCAGGAGTGTCTTGATTTAATTTAGTAGGCGTAGAAATGAATAAAAAAGAGAGAAATGTCAAGCTCAAGGAAAGAGAAGGGGGGGATAGAGACTGTTTGGTGGCTCCTTTCTCTGCAACTTCCTCTCTCCTCTCCTTCAACATCAGAACGAGAGGAGAATTTTCAGACTACCAAATACCAATTCCCCCTCACAGCAGCTCAAGGTATAATTTCTTTTCTCCTCCCTTAACATAAACAAAAAAAGAAGCTTTTTTTTTCTGTTTTTTTGTCTGTTTTGTGCTTCCTTCTCAAGAACTTTACTGTATCCCCCTTTCTTGAGCTCCTTGTACAATAATGATTTGTATTTCTCATTTGTTTGCTTGAAAGATAAGAATTTGGAACATGAAAGGTCCTCTCTGCAATGATATCTCAACTCTGCTTTTAATTTTGAGGTTATAAGCTTTTTGTCGTACTTCTTCATGCTAAGAGATCGATGTGCTGTTATGTTCATAAGAAAAAAAAAAACACTCCTTTTCACCGCCATTTCAACTATTCTGTTGGCAAATTTTCAAGAATGTTTATTCTCTATTCTTTTCCAAGAAGAATTGATTATTGCATTTCTGGTTTTGCAGCTTCTTTGATTACTGTGATTCATAAAAACAAAGCGACTCTTTCTTTTTTTTTTTTTTTTTGCTGAACTTGTTATTTTGGGGTGTAGATTTATTTGGAAAGGCTCACAGTTTTCTCTTACTAGATCCATAAAGTCTCCTTTTTATTATCGGAGTAGATTGATTTATGCCTGTACTTTGTTGGTCGGCATCTTAGGGCATTTAATTACCTGCGCTTGTTAGTTTCGATCTTTGGATGCTAATTTGTTAAGTTGAAGACTGTAACATTTGTTATTATTATGTAAATTTTGGGGCTTCAACTTGTTGAGATTTTGCCATTCTCAGATCCTTCTTGATGCCTTTCCCTGTGGATATCAAGCTGAGTAGTAAAAGGCAATTGATTAGATTTTTGTGCTTGCAGGATTTGCTTAGATCTGTCATGCACCATGTTACCTGATTAGGTAATCTTTGTTCCTACCTTCACAGTTTTCATTTGCAATTTTTATCAGTTGCAGAAAGTAGGAAGAACAGCAAGATGAGTCAAGCTGTGGTTGGTAGATATTGGTGCTATGAATGTAACCAAGTAATTAGTCCAGTGATGGAAGTAGAACTGAAGTGCCCACATTGTGATGGGGGCTTTGTCGAAGAGATGGAGAACAGAGGGGAGATGGATTCTGCCCCTGGACATGGATCATCCGATCGACCCCTTTCTCTGTGGGCTCCGATCTTGCTTGAAATGATGGGTGGTGCTTCTCAGCGTTCTAGGTTCCGGAGGGAGGAGGAAGAAGATGATTCTGATATCGACCATGAGTTTGATAATTTCTTAAGGAGGCAGCGACGCACATCTTCCATCTTTCAGCTGCTGCGGAGCATCCGGGATGACGTCAGGTCTGATTCCTCCAGCTTTGAAGGTGAAAGAAGGAGAGGAAGAGAAAGAAGAAGGGAGAGGGAGAATTCATTTTTCCTCAATCCGTCTGCAATTTTCCAGGAATCCCTGGAAATTGATGAGAACGAAAGCCAAAATTCAACCAACACTGACAGTAGTATGTCTTTAGGTGACTACTTTGTTGGCCCTGGTTTGGATCTGCTATTGCAGCACCTGGCTGAGAATGATCCTAACAGATATGGTACTCCACCAGCCAAGAAAGAAGCAGTGGATGCATTGCCTACGGTCGAAATTAAGGAAACTATAGGCTGTTCAGTCTGTTTAGATGACTTTACTATTGGCACGCAAGCTAAAGAAATGCCATGCAAGCATAAGTTTCATAGTGACTGTATATTACCATGGCTGGAACTCCATAGCTCATGTCCTGTCTGTAGATTTCAGTTGCCAGCTGACCAATCAAAGATCGCAAGTGGTTCCAGCAACGGCACTAGTACGGATTCCATTGATGCTGAAAATGCCGAGGGCGATGGCAGAGGGGATGAAGATAGATTTTGGGTTCCTGTCCCATGGCCTTTCAGTGGGCTTTTCTCATTATCTGGGTCTGACAACAGTGGGAATGCTTCCTCAAACCCTTCGTCGTCCAATTCCAGAAACAATTCACGGCGCGAGGGGCAGTGACTTTGTTTCCAATCGGCATCTTCTCTATGGTCATTCAGCTTGCAAAGTTATCGGCCTTCGTTAGTTTCTTGTCATTGTGCATATCGCAGTTCTGGTCAAAGCTCTCTCTGGAATTCAATGGCATATGGAAACAATTAATGCAGACAACTAATGGCATATGGAAACAATTAATGCAGACAACTACCAATTACTCTTTTCTCCATTGTTGTTTCTTCATCATGTTCTTTCTGATGCCATCATCTTGTACAGGCTTTACTCGCAAGTTCTCACGAGCTTTTCTTGCATTGTCTGATTGAAAAATGTTCACTGTAAGAACTAAATCATGTAAATTATTGCTACAACCACATTAATGCGGACAACTACGAAATACTTTTATTTTTTCTCTATTGTAGTTTATGCATCATGTCTTTCTGCTACAATCATATTATACAGTCTTTCATTCGTAACTTCTGCCGAGCATTATTTGCATTATCTTGACAGAATAGGCTCACTGTAAGGACTAAATCATGTAAATTTCGATTTTCGTTGCATAAAAAATTATTAATAAGGAATGCAGTTCTCATATTATTGCCTGTTGTTAAGCATACCTGCCATGTTCAGCTTGCTAGTTATATTTTCTGACTAGTAAAAAAGATTAGAATGTGCAGGTTTACAGGAAGTCTTACTTGGCAAGTCCTAGCAGTTAGCATAACTGAATGCTCTAGGACTAAAGAAAATGTTATAGAATATCATCTGACAGATCTTTACTTGCATATTTTATCTTTCTTTTGTGTTATATTCAATTTCTTAGAAGTAAGAGATAGGCTTCCAAAAACTCTGTTGGGTCAACTGAAATTGTTGCATTATATGTTGTTATAGGAAAATGAACTATAGGAGTTGTCATCATATTCTAATTATATGGAAGTTTTTGACAGATTGGATGAGAGAATAAGATTTTGCAACTATTTATGTACTTTAATGAAATGAAGGGTGTAGATCAATTAGGATTCAGGCATATTTTTTGTTTAAAATATGTTAACTATATCATTCCGATTTCTTTTTCTTCTTCTACTTTATAAGTCCAATTTTAAAAAGGATGAAAAAAAGAAATACAATTGAATTAATATGGATATTCTGATCGCTCTGATTGTTAACCAGTTGGTCTTTGTGATCATCGGATCCTCATCCATCATCATAAAGTCTAAACTATTTAACATCGCATGTTCTTTTTTACGCTATCTGATTTTACAGTAGATCAATATTTTTTGCAATTAGAAGTTAGGATGTTATAACTCCATTTCCTAGATGTAGTTGGGAGCCTTGTAAATTATAATGTCGAAACCAATGAGAAGTTAGTATATTAGTTCGTGTAGTATACAATAAGTAATGATACTTACCGTTCAAAATAATAAGAAATTGGAAATACATATATACAGAAATGACACTTTCTGTAAAATTATTTCATGCACATTACTTTGTTTCTTCTACATCATTTCAATTAATTATCTCTTGCGATCATGCAATCTAAAAATATCGCTTCTGACCAATATGTCAAATGCTGAAATAGGAAACAATATGGCGCACTTCAGTCGTTCTCTCACTTTTTTCTTAACTTTTTAAATTTTCAATGATAACCTGATGTCCAATAAATTACCAGCCTTCAATGTTTTCTATGAACTATTTTGCCCATTAATTCATGTTGCATGGTAACCAAGTAGCATTGAAAGATGAAAGCCTATGGTCCAAAAGAAATGACAATAAGATTTAAACAAAGGTCAATAGCCCATCCTTATTTTGACAAGCAAAAAGAAAAAAAATATTTTTTTAATATTCACTCGGAGCTCTGCGTGTTTATAATTATTAATATTTGATTAATTCAAAATCGAGACAACGAACAAAACGATATTCCTCCGACTAGATTAATAACTTCGAAAATCAAACTCGAAACTATTAGCTCCCGGTCTCTCCACTCGAGATATACTCATATTAATAAGGTGTCAGCTAAAATTAATTATAAAAAAAGAAAAAGAAAATTCTGATAGTCTCAAACTATATAAATAAGACCATGTCGTTACATAACGTTTCAATCATTTCACAACAACAAAAAGGGATCAAATCATGAGACATGACATGGTATGAAACAGTTGCAGTCCTAGCAGCTTTCTGCAAGGATTTCTTGGCCGTTCGTTTGAGAGAGGAATATTCCTACTGCAGATAGTGAGTTCCATTAATAGCAACAGTTGAAAAGATATCTGCCGATATGATTGGAAACATCAGAGAATTATGCCCTGCCAACTTGTAAATATTGTACGCTTCTTAGTACCAAAATCTACTTCGAAAAAAAAAAAGATGCCCAAAAGTCGGTGGACATCAGGCCATATAAGTGATCTGAACATCGAGTTGATATGCAGAAATTAATAGCCGGTGTTGAGTAAAAGATGCGGTCTCTTCTCTGATAAAAGTGATTATATTAAAATATTCTAGATACAAAAGAACATACACAAAAGATAGACCAATATATTATTAAATTTGAAAACCAACCATATGTAGAACAAATCAACTTGCTCAAGAGTTTTGTTTTCACTACCTACCTTCCTCCATTTTTTTTTACGCGAAGAGTAGTAATCGGCCACTAACTAGACTCCTTTATTTATGAGCAATTAATATCATATCATACTATCAAGTTTACAATTAATCAATGTAAAATTGTACAAGGAAACATGTAAGGCTATTAGATAGAGTATCCACTGTCTAAAGTTGAATTCTTACCACCACGTCCTGTTTTTTTACTCACTTTCCTCTAAAGTTCCAAAGATTTCCATGCTTATCATAAGAAGTCCTAATCCTTTCTAAACAAACTAGATGCCCCTAGATTGATTAGAAGTCTATTATACTTTTCTTATAGTTTCCTTTACTCCCATTTGTCATTTATTGTCGGAATAATTCTTACAAGTACCATCAATGAATAGAATATGGAAGTGTAAAGCCTCCATAATTAACAAGAATTAGTCACTTGACAAGAGGATCAAATGTCATATATCTTCGCCACTTTATCTGAAGCATCAAATCTTTCTTTAACTATATGAGAATCATTTCTTCTCAAGGACACATCCATCTAAGTGACTTTTAGCAAGAACAATAATTTCGTCACAATTATTTACTCGAAATGAACACTGCATTTTCCAACAAATCTATGAATCCCCGCAAAAGAAAAAAAAAATGACTGCAATCCATGATATCTCTATCTCATCTCATCCTAATAAATAATGAAACAATATTTTTACCTATAATTCTTCATACATCATGTACTTGTCAGCAAACAAGAATCTGCTATACTTTGCTGGAAGGATGTGAAGCCATCAGAGATGATAAAGATATCAGAAACAAGGAAAGAAACATAATAAACACCATAGAGGATAAATATATTCAACTGTTCATTCAAGAGGGTTTCTCGTAATCAGGAAATATACCAAAAATATTTTTTAGTGAACAAATGACAATAGAAATTAGTATTGCCACAGTTGACGCATAATTATATTGCCAAAGCAGGTTCATCAATCACTATTTTCTAGATACGCTTTCAAGTAAGGATGCTGTTGTTACCAAGGTTCTGTAACGGTATGATTTCATCTAGGTAAAATTAATTTCACTATTTTTCACTCAATGCATAGAGCGCAAGATATATAACAGACTGTTACAATGAAAAGTCACAATACAGATTAAACAGAGGAACTCCCAGTGACACTAATAATTCTTCCCACAATAACCATAATGCAAATATAAAGAAATTGAGTGTACATAGTAGTTTCTCCGCATTTCTATTCAACAAGAATCAGTACAGTAGAATGAAGAGCTGCGATATCAACAATCAACAGCAAAAAAGCTAGAATTTTTTGTTCAGGTTTTGCCTTTACAGAAAGGTCCTTCAGTTAAGGCCAAAATAGATGGAGGAATACATTTACCACACATCAAGGGACTTCATCTACCTGCCATAATCAAACATTAAACAGAAACAAAGAGAAAATATTACGCTTGATATTTTCATTAAAGAGAAACTCCATTGACTTTGCTGATGACGATTATTTTCTCACATCACCCAAATTACCGAAGCTTGCAGCACCTAGGATGCAACCTGCTTAAATCTTGCAGGTTACTAGGGGTAGCACTTCTAAATCACTATAGTTATTCTCCATTCACATTATTCATTAGAATTATATCCCTAGAAAGTTGTCATATATTAATTATATAAGTTGAGCCAATTGGATCCAACTAATCTGGTACAGAATTAGACTTCAATTTAACCTTTTTTCCTTCCCAATTGATGTCCCATCAAGAATAAGAACTTATCTCAAAAGACAGCAAGAAAGTTATCTTCACTGCCTGCTAGATATAACAATTCAAATCTATACAAGTTAAGCTGGCAGGAAACCTTGCAAAATCTGGAAACAAGCTGAACAACATTTTGACGTTTCAACTGTAAACTTGTATAGATGGGAATATGCATAACTTATTTATTGCTATCACAATAACAGTTCAGCTAGGAAGTTACCATTGATATTTTCCTTCATGTAGTTCTGCTCCTGCATTTGCCAACAAGAGCAATTTCATGAAATTTCTAGTGAAAAAACTACTAAAAACTCATTTGAGAATTAGTTAAAACATTTCTTTACTGAAACTAAAGATGTTTCATTCCTTACATATTTCAAGTTGCGGAAGGTACCTGAGTGAGTGAGTTCCCCGTCTATGATATGTTGATGGGAAATCATCAACTTCTTTTAAGATCAGACAGCGCATTCTTTCATGAAAATACAGTTTCTTGTTTCCAAAAGAACAAGTCGGGGAACACTATTTGCATACATGCAAAGTGTGCCTCTAAGGAATACATCTCCTAAAGTTAACAAGGGAATATCACCATTTCTATCGTATCTGAAAACATTCCATATTTGTAGATCTCATAATTCCAGCCTCAATCCATCAGATTTCAGATTTATGACATAAATGGCGACATGATATCATCATTACTCAAACCTTCTGATCTGAAAAACAGCGATCAGACAAGTTGACCTGAATGGTTAAAAACATGTTAACACATCAAGCTAGTGCTTGCAGAGAAAAATATGCGCACAACAAAACAAGATTCAGCATACTTCAGGTAGTGCTTCTTTCTTTTTATATTCTATTTCAGTTAAAAGTCATAAATTGGCAGAAAACTGATTTGAAATTTATGCGTGGTCCACATACAACTAAAGAAGCACCAAATCTACTTTACATGCAATAAGAGTTGTATGTAAATGTTGTTTATGAAAGATTCCAAATTCAAATTCTAGCTTATAAGGAAAGATTGGGCTTAATGCAAAACACTAAGTGAGAGAGAGAATGGTGGGAGATGAACCTAAGCATCATTACCAGTAGCCAAATTAACAAGGTTAAAGGTAAGCAAGACTGCTGTTATATATACATTTCTGCTGTTGTTCGCTAAGCATGAATCCAGTACTCAACAGGCAATGCATCATCAACATCAACACCAGAATAATCCCTTCCCTGCAAGAGCACAGTTCATACATATAGACAGCTATCCTTCCAAGCAGGAAGTGATGGACGGAGTTCAGAGCCTATTCCAGCAACTGATGCTAAACCTCGACTAAAATGGCCCCTTAAGCTCTATGACAAGTTTATAGTGGTAATAAGCTTTGCAGGGAGTGAGAGAAGAGCTAATTAAGTTTAGTGATCAGTATAGTATGTTAGATTAGAAAACATGCTTTTATAATATTAAATAATGTAGAGAATCTTCTATCCAAGAGGCTACTCAGTAAACAGTCTGCTTATGGGCATTCCTGTGCTAACATTTTCTTAATTGAAAATTTTCAGATAGTGTTTTTTTTCTTTTAACAAAACTGTGATGTTTTGGTGTGAGAAACAACGCATTAATAGTTATGTCCTTCGATGAGTTCATTCTGTGATATTAGAAATACAGGCTTTGCAAGAATCTTTAAGATCAAGCTGACAGTGCAACTACTATGAATGGTAAGATTGTGATATGACATGCCTAGGAACTTTAAAGCATCTGTCTTCTGAGAAGGCGATGCATTCTAACTTCATGTCCATTCTTTCAGTCATTTAATATGGCGAACTAACAGATGTAATTCCTAGATGGAATGCATCAGCAACTGTCAAAACTAGCATCCTCAGCCGCAGAGCAAACAAGTAAGAAGCATTTGGGAAATTCTAGGTGCTATTGAACCAAAAAAAGATACTTTCTATTAACAATGCTCTTTGGATCTCTGAACCATACAGATAAATAGACCACTCAGATGCGAATTGAAGTGAAAAGATGGCTGCAAGAACCACTTGAGGTGAAAACATAAAGAGAACGGTGGTGTCACTGTTTTGAGAGCATAATAAAAAGATGAAGCTTCATAAGATATAGCTAAAACTAATATTATCACGCCACAAATAAGTGTTCTGAAAAGAAAAAAAACTAGATATTACCAATTTTGTAAAGCTCATAACCACGAACAAGACCAAGGCAATAAATTATATCCATGTGGTCATAAGTAGAAAGTAAGAAATTCATGGTAGTATGTAGACACGTAATTCCAATGACAATATACCCAATGAAAATGTGAAAAGGTGAATCACCACAACAGAGAAAATCTGAGTTTTGAAGATATTAGCTTACAGGAAGAGCAACCTCATTTCTCAAATAAAAAGAAAAGGAAATCCAGCTATTTTATTTTTTTAGAAGGAACTCCAACTATATACTTCATCTTAATAATTTTATTGGACCATAACAGGTATAAAGGCATACAATTAGGAATACAGGGTCAAAGCAAGCATACACAGAATTTTCTGGAGAAGGCCCAAGAGACTCTAGGTAAGCAGACACTGGAATCCCCAAGGGTGGAACCATGGAAACTGCCGAACTGCAGCTCTTTGAGTTGGGATCTGAAGCATCCAACAAGAGCCCAAAGAAAACATTTCCTGGAGTAATAGAATCTGCAAACCTATTTATGTTACGCCCTAAACTTTCACTAAGACGTTTCTTAACCTCATGCAAGGATGTAATAAAGGGTCATGAAACAGGCACAGGCTTCAGAACCCGTGAGAATAGTGGTCCAATTTCCTCACAGAAAAATGGCTTTGACTATAAGGCTAGAAGAGACTCAACTTGCATGCTACATAGACTTGAATGAACAGATGAACTTTCCATCATCCATGATAAAGGATCAAGAGGTGAACCATCCAGTCGAGGTCATGGGAGACACCAATATTTGCTCAAGCTCCAGAAGACACAGAAAAGGTAGATGACAACAAAGAGATGCTAGGAAGTTCACCAGGCTTAAAAAGGTTCTCATTCCATCTGAAAATGAAAAGGACACAAATGTGGTTGGATGTTCATCTGTAATACTCCAAGCAGATCTAGATGCTGATATATTTTTGCTGATATTTTAAGTGACTTCTGGACAGCCAAAAGATCGACTTGAATGTTTCAGCTGGACTAAAATATAAGTTAGCAGTTCCAGAAATAACAAAGCATGGGCTTAAGTCTGTCCTGCATACTCGTATAATAATGATTCTTCAGTGGTTAATGAGCTTATGAGCATAAAAAACCAAGATTTTAGACATTTCAAAACAAGACAGTATAAAACTACGGGAATCTTGGACTGATGGATTAACTTGAACTTCAGAAAAGAAGCCTGAGGGTGCATGCCTGAGAAAAAATTAGCTAGACAGTTGTCCCATTTTCCTGGATGATTATCCAAGTGGTAACTTTTTGTTGCCAAGCTGTTGGGTAAAGGGCAAATTGTTTCACTAATAAGCATCTCAGGAAAACAAGTAAACCAACCATCACCTATATCCCTTGTTAAATCAAAAAACAAGTTATCCTAAAAGTTTCTCCTACAAAAAATGAAAGTTAAATCAAATCGAATAACAGCAATCCATCAGATAGCAAAACTGTCTTAATTAATAGAATATGAATGACGCCAGTGAGGTTACTCTGTTCCTTTCATACTAAACTGATTAACTCTAAGAACTTTGAAGTAGAGAAAATCCTTTGGGTTCTTGTCAGGGAAGACAGAAAAACACAGGACCAGTACTACAAATGAAAGTAAACCAATTGCTTATCTGGCTGAGATTTTGGATTATGCTGAGCAGCACTAAAACCTATTCTCAAAAAGGATGACTGAATAAGATGGACAGGTTTTAGGCAGAAAAACTTGAGGTTAAACTAGAACAGGAAGCATTTATGTGAGACCCTCGTCATAATATGTATAAACTATTTCTCTCATATAATTAATATGATATACGATTATATTATATAGATATGTTATATCAAAAAATGCAAGAGGAATTATTTAGGATAACAACAGAAAACATTGAAGCATACTGCATAATATATGTCTTAGATTGCTGTTAAGAGTAAAATGTCACTTATTCCAAAGTAGCAAAAGGGAATCCAACCTTCCTTGGATTATTCCATAAGAGAACACAGACCAAGGATGATAATAGCTGGATATATCTAGTTTATTGAAGTATATGAACCAAATTAGCTAGCATTAGCATATGTATCCTATATGGCTGCCTACTTTTTTATTCTCCGGACCTTCTTCGGGCCCCAAACCTCCATTCTTCCTGCTGGGCACCCACAACGTGCACGAAAGATGAGAACAGTGCGCCCATTGATTGGTGCCATCTTTTTCAGCTCAGCTTCAAGTTCTTTATGGTCTTGTCCCAATTCCAGAGTCCCAAAAGCATACTTCGGCACCGGCGGCAAGTACCTGATGCACTCCTCGGATTCAAGCTGGATATCGAATTCCACAGCTTTGCGAAGGCCTTTACAGTATGGGTTCCCACATTTTCGTGCCTGGCAACTGAGGAACTCCCACACAGCAATTGCAGTGAAGACTATGAAGGCAAACCCAGCTGCATAAGCAACTGGAGCATGGCACATAACGTCGCCCATGACATCAACTGCCGTTGGGAAGAGCTCATACATCTCATGAAAGATGATCTTGAAGTAGGGGACTGTGAGGACGCCGAGGGCCACTAGGACCAGAACCAGCATGACGACATCGATGGCAGCAAAAGGAGAGTGCTCACAGAAGGGATGAGACAAAGGATTCAAGGATTTGACCCGTCTCCGGGTTTGCCCATTGCGGCTTTGATGATCGGAGAAGTCCATGTGTTGCTGCTTCTCGAATGCACGGCAGAACTCGATCAAACTCCGGCAATCCACCATTTGGGAAACCATGGAGATGCCAACCACCTACCAAATCTCTTCGGCCAAAATTGAAAAAAAATCCAAGATTGAAACTTTATGACGAATTTAGCAGACAAATACCGGAATCGTCCAAGGATTGAAACTTTGTAGAAGATTTAGCTGATGCTGCTGTTGATCGTAATTTTTAGAGAATTGGGGCTCTTCAGGAAAAAAACAGATAAGAAAAAACAGGAACCTATTTGATCGGGAGTGAGAGAATTAGCCCCGAAATTGCGATTTCTTTTCAGAATCCCGTTCGATCCCAATGATCACGAACTGTTCCGATCTGAAAAGCTGTAAAAAGCAGGCGCATGTCAATCGGAAGGAAACGACCCAATCCGATCTTGAAACCCCTCGACGGCCGGGAGGAGAACTAACTTGGCGCAGCTGTTCCAATCGGATGGAAAAGGCGTACAATTCGCCTCCCTCTTTCGCCGGAGAGCGACAGCGATGGGGTTGCGAATGGACCGATCGGAACCGGAAATTAGATCGCGAAATGGAATTGGAATCGGATCGGTGGCGATCGGGGAAGGGGAACCGGAGAGGTTTCTGGTGGAGACGCGCGGTGGGAGTGCCGTCGACGGGGAAGGATCACATCAAACTCGTCGCCGAAGGAAGGAAGACGAGGAGGAGGAGAAGAGAATGACGTATGAAGTGTGGGTTTCAGAGCAAACGATTAAAATATTGGGGAGAGAGAGTGAGAGAGAGAGAGAGAGAGAGAG
>LTAE01000115.1:38859-97862 GCA_001647135.1 Pontederia paniculata | reverse complement strand
AGAGAGAGAGAGAGAGAGAGAGAGAGAGAGAGAGAGAGAGAGAGAGAGGCAAACCGGTAATGCATAAGCGTGGGGCCCATGGACCGAGGCCCATGTAGCACTTTTCGTGTGAGAGTTTTGTCGACACTTTTCTTTCACGATTAAAGTAGTAATTAATCAAGTTCGATTGAGGGTGTCTTTCGGGTTAATAAATCGGAAGTTAGTAGCTTCGAGTTTGAACTCGTCAATTTAATCAGAGAGATATTATTTTGCTCCTTCTCTCAAACATCAAATTAATCAGGTTCTAATAGTTCTAGACGTCGATGAAATTTATTAAAAAAATATATATTATATTTTTCACCTAATAATAATTATGCTTTTAATTTATAATAATTATAAATTGTTTTTTTATATGAATAACAATTCCATATGAAGTAATGATTGTTTAATCATTTATTTTAGAGCATGTGAAAACTAAAGAATTGTACTGTTAATTAGTTGATAAAAAATGAGATATGTTACTAGTAGGCACCTACTTATTTATGAATATTCAAATAATAAATAATAGAAAACATATGGTAGGTGAGAAGTAGACTCGATTAGACGGCGAAGAGAAATCCTGCTGCAATATATTCTCCTATTTCAAGCTCCAAACAAACTTTCGAAGTTCATAAACATTTTTTGTTACTTATATATAAATGGTTTGAATAGTTAACAGCATATAAAATAGTGAGTTAATTATTAATTTAATTAAATATTTGACAAATACAATGTTTGAATCAATTTGATAATTTAAAATGACTACAAATATTAATAATTATTTAAATAATTTAACTTATTCTATGTATCCTAAATTAAATAACTCAATTTTATTTAATTATTTTAATATTAACAAGTAATAATAAAATATTTTGTTAATCAAATAATTTATAAATAATAATAATATAGTCATATGATGTAGAGAATAAATGGCTACACAAATAGTAATTTATAATGAAATATTTTGATGTGTATCTAGAAATAAATTTTAGTATATATTCTAAATATTATATTTTAATCATTAAAAGTTATTATTAATTGTACTGATCAAATACTTTAAATAGTGTATTGCCTTAATTAATACACTATGTATTATTATAAATGTTATTATAAAGACGCGCCAAACAATACATTAATTTTGAGTTTAAAGTATTATAGATTATTCAAGTTCTAAATTTTTTTTAATAATTCAACTATAACTTTTAATATATAACCTTTGCGAAATTATTATTAGTCAACTTTTTTTCTATTATCAACCTAATATTTGAGAAATTTGAAAGTGATAGCATATACCAATGGTATGACATTATGGTGACTACACTTTTTAAAGATTGTTAGACAATTATCATCTTGACCCCACACGGTTGATTATGACAAATGACGCTTTGGACCAAGATCTTTTTATGTACGTAATTTCAAAGCTTGGCATATACTTAAGTGGAAAGGAATTATTTATTACTTCATTGCAAACTCGTCACTCAATAACGTTAATTTTCAAGTTATTCAATGTTTAGGTGGCATACTTTTTAAAAAAGTTAATATATCATGTGTTAGTATACACCGTTTTATCCATTTTATAAAATATTTTATTATATTGTCAAAAAGTGGTCAAAACTTTAATTTGTAAAATATGTTTTTTGCATTCTTAACTTGAGTGGTGAGTTAAATCTTAATATAATAAAAGTTGGGTCATTTATATATTGAAATCTAAAATTAGAGCAATTACATCTAACACTTCAAAACTGTTATATTTTATTTAAGCAATACCCAAAAAAGCAGATAATAAAATAATCAAATTAAAAGTTGATTCTATTTTTTTTTTTTTTGGATGAGTTTTGATTCTACATTATTTTTTGTCGAAATTTGATTCTAAATATTGATTGATGTTTTGTTAATGACGCTATAACCTGTTTTTCTTGTTGTTTTCCTTTAAATTATTGCCCCACTACAAAATTGTAATAATTCGTAAATTCATTTTGTTACGAATACAATTAGCTAGCATGATATTGGTATAAATGTTTATATAAGAAAAGGTTTGTGTGCCCAAGTCATGAATCATTTATGATCACCAAAACATAAAGCAAAAAACTTAAAGAGATATTAAATGCATATGAGATATCATTCAAAGATAACTTTATAGACAAATATGTAGTTTCATATTCTTTTATAATGTTTCTATTTCTGGTGTTATTTTAAAATCATGTGGTAAATTGAAAAAATAATACGACTGATTCATGCATAATAACACATGTTTTTAGGTTTGCATGATTTCGAGTTATTTTGGTATAGCATACATCTATTTTGATATTCATTTGTCTATATTTCTTCAAGTATGGAATCTACACCTGTTTTGATGTTTATTTGCATAATCATACGGAGAGACTAAGGAAATGCTTGAAAAGATTAAACACTAAAAAATGAATCCATTCACAAATCAATGGACTAAAAATTGGAGTTTCACGGGCCATCACCATGCATCACGGCTGTGATAGAGAGATCTCAACAACATATCACGGGTCGTAATGCAGCTGCACGACCTCGACAACAAGCACAAATCTGATTTAACATCTCATAACAAGCTTTGAAGGGAGTTACAAGTTGTGACACTCAACGTAGTGACCGTAATCATGGAGACCACGACCCTAGCAGCAACAAAATTTTTAGCATATAAATATTATAGGTCGTGACTCTCATAGAGGGTCCTTAAAAGACAATCTCACGAGGCATAACAAAGGATCATGACTTGGGCAACGCGGATCCATCACAAAAGAAATGGTTTTCACGAGACATTAGATCCTTCATGGGTCGTAAGAAGAGGAATATATGCAAGCTATATCTGATCCCCGCCCGAGTCATGGGTCGTGATGATCCATCACGGGTCATGACGACTTGAGGTTATATGGAAAGGTCGATAGTTACGTGCTATTAAATGTTGTAATGAGCCATGATGGATGTGCATAATTATATATTTGGAAACTTTTGAAGGAGTTCGAACATCAGAAGGATTGCTATCAAGTCTAAAGCCTTAGGGAATGAGTAGAGGTGATTTTCTAAAGTTTTTGGACGTATTCTATAAGTTCTTATCACAACCATTAGTTGGAGGACATATTTCAAGGAAGGGCTCACATGCAAAAGTGTCATTTCAACTCCAAACCTTAGGAAACCCTAATATGAGATGTTGGGGTATAAAAAAATTCATGAAGTCTTTGAGATGCATGCTAGGAATCATCAGTCTGCACTTTGAAGCAAAGGACGAGGGAGCACTCCGAAAGGCTGTCGAGAAGGAAGGTGAGCGGTACACTCTTTAAGAAGATCATTCATCCCTAGCTCGAAGTCTAGAAGAGTAATCACCTATTCTACCATATGTTGGGACAAATTTATCATGTTCTAAATGATTTATTTCTTTTGTTTTGAATATGATTTCTAACAGTTTTATTTGCTACGATTAAATCTTGTAAACCTTTGCAGTTTTTATTGTTACTTTGAAATTTGTTTCTTCATGAACATGATTGCTTGAAACTTCGAATAGATTGAATATATCATTAACTGTGCAATGTGGTCAATTACTTAATAGCAAGATCCAATTCATTTCTTGCTCTATTGATCCATTAAGGACGATTTAGTTTGTGGTCAGTCGAGTCAACCCGCTAAAGGTGATTTGATAGTTTAGGGAGACAAGTAATGCATCTTGTGATAATAATATGAGGATAGAGTCGTTAAGGCATACTTTTAGATTGTAAATCAATAGGATAGTTGATTTACCGTTAAGGAAAGTCATATTTTAGGTTTTCTTAATCTACCTGAAGATCCAATTGTTTGATATCCTATTATCACGATATCTATGAGGTTCGCAAGTACAATTCCTAATCATCATTGTCGTACAAGACCTAGTCATCATTAGTTTAAGTTTTAAATTTCTTTTCTTTTAATTCTCTAAAATTGAACATCAACCATACCATGGTGTCTCCTAGTAATCTCTGAACTAAGATAGGTTAGTACTATTTCTCGTGGGATCGATAACTCTATATTCATTACACTATATTACTTGAATGATTAGTGTACTTGCTAGCACTTATTTGCATGTAACGAATTATTCGCGCCAATGAACTTATAATTTGCAAAGATAACATATGTTAATAGCATTGATGCCTCCAATAAAAAAAGGTTAATCATAATTAGGATAATGATTAAGCATTCTTGGCCATTATTTAGCCAATAAAGGTTTAAATAGATTTTACTATTAAGAAAGTAATTATTAAATAAATATATATAACACCTTGTATATTTTATTTGTAGATGTGATTGGTTAGGTACAACAAGCTCAAGGTTATCACCCCATAAAATGGATTTAAGATCCTTTATAGAACTATGAAGTCAATGGTAACTCTCACTTGCATAACAACTCTTTTTTTCTAAGGCATCAACAAGTAGGTTGAACTATTGAGGAACATGATGCACCATGAATGGTGCATTTCTGAATGACAAACCATTAATGTCCTTAATGACATATCAATAACTTGATGTAGTGTCCCTTGGGTGGGATGTGATGAGCTGCACCACTAGGAGTTAATCAGTCTATATGACCAAGTTATATCACCCCTCCAAAATGGCCAATTGAATTCCTAAGAATATAATTATGAGATCCATAAGGAGGGGAGGTCCTAATGGGATGTTATGGAGATATCCCATGATCCATCT
Source organism: Pontederia paniculata (assembly GCA_001647135.1). Classification (NCBI taxonomy): domain Eukaryota; kingdom Viridiplantae; phylum Streptophyta; class Magnoliopsida; order Commelinales; family Pontederiaceae; genus Pontederia; species Pontederia paniculata. The sequence goes on along the minus strand of LTAE01000115.1, from coordinate 93,146 downwards.
TTTTGAGGAAGGAGACCTTAATAGCCCCACCGATAATAGATTTCCTTGTGTTGAGGTTGGTTGCATAGTTTTAATTAAGTCTCCACCAACCCATTGGTGGTTCTCCTCCATCCACATGACTCCTCTTCCTCCCTTCCATGGAGGATCTTGATATTGTATTTCTTTGTCCAGATTTAGTGGGAGGGTGCAAGGAGAGCTTGCCTTCAAGGGGGTGGGTCTAGCAGGGAGTCAAGATCAAAGATTGTCTTATTCCCTCCTTTCCATATGTACCAACACATCCAACCAAAGGTTGTTCCCATGGTGATTTTTTTGCCTTGCATCCCTATTGCCTAGGTTGCAAAGCATCCAATGTCAGAAGTCACCTTTGAAGAACTATACCTTGAGCTTTTGTTCAAGATGTGATGCCATGCCCTTGAAGAATGACGACAGTCATGCAATATAGGTAGGGTTGTTTCTAAAGCAAGTCCCCATCTAGTGAAAGTGTGTGGTGATGGCCATCGTCGCCATCCAGTTTGCTGCTTCAGTTGTATTATTCCAAGCGCATGAGATTTCCCTCCACATCCATGAGTCAATTGGTAGAGCTGGGTGAGTGCTACCTTCAACAACTTAGCGGTAATATTTTCTCTGAGAATTTGTGTTATTAGATAAGATGAGTTTGTGAGCATTCTCCATCTACTCTTGTAAGTTAGGTTTTTGATATGATCACAAAGTAATCTTGTCCAATGAATTATTATTATAATTATTGTAGGTTACGTTATTTAATTATAACGTCAAGGTGTTCTTCTAGATTTATAGCATCGAAGATGGTTTTAGATGTCCTCTCAAAAAAATAGTTGGCTCTCAATGGCCTGTCTAAACACACCACAAGAAAATGGCGTAATTATTTTTTTACAACCAACGCCCTTCCCATTTGCCACGAGCTCAAAATTGGATTATGCTAAATTTATAGAAGATCTTCAATACCAAAATCCTTCTATAATCTAAAAGTTCTAGAATCAGAGATGAGATGAAACTTAAAGTCATCCAAGAAGGTGGTTCATAGTATGCTATAGTAATACAACATACCTCTAACATTAAACATAAATTATAGCTACTAATGGTTGAGAAATACACATGCATGAATACACCATTGGTTAGTCTAATGATAGGTTGGATCATGGTGCTATATCCATGTCATCACTATCATCATGTCATTGAATATGAATTAATTTGTTCTATAAGAAAGAACATTATTGTAAAATTTTAGCCTCTGCGAAAAAAAATGATCTGAGAATATTAGGTCCCACTACATACTAGTTTAGTGAATTCTTATACAAAAACTATCAATAGAAAAGAGTTTCAGGCATGATGCAATTTTCTAATGTAGCTGGAGGGAAAACAAGACTTTGAGTAATAATATGACAGATAAAGCAACATACTTCTTGGGGCAATGGGAAGGGACCCCCTTTTATATGGACACACAATGCTCACAACAGGGAAGTCATTCCCTATAGTTGCCTTACATCTTATCCAGCTCCCTCCCTCCTTATCTCAGCACGAATAGTCTCTTTAAAATTCTTAAGTTCCTCATGCTGAAAAAAATCGAAAGTTTCAGAAAGTAAGCTACGTGCATGATATACTAATTATAATCCATAACCAATACAAGAAACCAAAACTACAAAACCAAGAAAAGCCATTCATCTTTCACCGTATGCCCATAGAAATAGTGAAATAATGTAGAGAAAATTACAAAAAAATATATAGGGAAAACATAATCCTTAAAGGACTCAGTGAAGAAACCAAAGGTAAGAATACCTTTTTTTGAGATTCTTGAACTTTCTTAATTTGTAGTTTTTGCCTTCTATCCATGTCCAATAGAGTCTTTCAGCTCTCCTTTTCTCTTTCAATCTTTGGGCCTCTTCAGACTGCAAAAAATGTATATATTGTTAGTGAATGCATATCAGAGACCCATTTGAACATGTAATATGTGAGCAACAAGAAAAATGACTACAAAATTTCCTGTCGGAATTTCATAAGTTGCTTTGATAAACTAGAAAAGAGGATCCAAGATAACAAAAGAGATGTTTATAAAATTGTTGGAATCAGCTAACACAATCATTACAATGTACTTGTTTTAGTTGCCCCTTGCAAGAAGTTACTAAAAACAAATTAGAAGTTAAGCAATAAAGATGAAAATAGGTGACATATTTTCTGAGGTTTTCTTAGTTTCTTCTAATTTTCCTCCCCTTTAGGAAAGTTACACCCTACATCACCCCTGTACACTTTATTAAAGAAAAGTCTCATTGCCAAAAACTTATTTATCGGACAAAAAATTTCAACATTTAATCCAAGATTTGAGAGTAATATATAGCTATATGATTAATGTACAATAAGTATATCAAACTACAAACTGATGTGACCTTAGACAAGACTACCCATCAAGAATAGTGGATAAACCTTCTCATAACTTCGTTGTTAAAGATTGATGTTACCCTTTCTAAAATAATAATAATAATAGCATCTGGATGACTTGAAGCGTAACAAGATGTAGCAATTTTTAAAAGTGTAACAAGATGTACATATACATATTTATGTATATATGAACTTTTTTAGGAAGTGGGAGGGCTTTAACATCTTATATATTTTATTTGTCAACATGATTGGTTAGGTACAACAAGCTCAAGGTTATCACCCCATAAAATGGATTTAAGATCCTTTAAAGAACTACGAAGCAAATGGTAACCCTCACTTGCATAACAACCCTTTTTTTTCTAAGGCATCTACAAGTAGGTCGAACTATTGAGGAACGTGCTACACCATGAATGGTCCCTTTCTAGATGACAAATCATTGATGTCCTTAATGATGTAGCAATAACGTGATGCAGTGTCCCTTGGGTGGGATGTGATGAGCTGCACCACTTGGAGTTAGTCAGTCTTTATGACCAAGTTATTGCATCCCTCCAAAATGGCCAATTGAATTCCTAAGAATATACTTATGAGATCCATAAGGAGGGGATTTCCTAGTGGGATGTTATGAAGATATCCCATGATCCATCTTTTTGAGGAAGGAGGCCCTAATGGCCCCATTGATAATAGCTTTCCTTGTGTTGAGGTTGGTTGCATAGTCTTAATTAAGTCTCCACCAACCCATTAGTGGTTTCCTCCATCCACATGACTCCTCTTCCTCCCTTCCATGAAGGATCTTGACATTGTATTTCTATATCTAGATTGAGTACGAGGGTGCAAGGAGGGCTTGCCTTCAAGGGGGTGGGTCTAGCAGGGAGTCAAGATCAAAGATTGCCTTATTCATTCCTTTCCATATATACCAACACGTGCAGCCAAAGGTTGTTGCCCATGGTGTTTTTGTTGCCTTTCATCCCTATTGCCTAGATTGCGAAGCATCCAATGTCAGAAGAACTATACCCTGAGCTTATGTTCAAGATGTGATGCCATGCTCTTGAAGAATGACGACAGTCACACAGTATAGGTAGGGTTGTTACTAAAGCAAGTCCCCGTCTAGTGTAAGTGCGTGGCAATGGTCATCCGTCACCATCCAGTTCGTTGCTTCAGGTTTATTATTCCAAGCACATGAGATTTCCCTCCACATCCATGAGCCAATTGGTAGAGCTGGGTGAGTGCTACTTTCAACAACTCAGTGGCAATATTTTCTCTGAGAATTTGTGTTATTAGATAAGAGGGGTTTGTGAGCACTCTCTATCTAGTCTTCTCTAGGAGTCAATTGTTCCCTTGTCTTAAGGAGGAAATGCGTAAGCCATCACAATCCTTTCATTGAGATTGTTTCCTAGTTGATGATATCTTCTGGATGTCCCCATAAGAAACTACAATATAATTTCTCGATATGGTTGCAAGCATTGATTACATGAAAAATATTAGGATGCCTTGCGTGACTAGTGAAGCTAACGTGAAGATCCCCATTATTTATAGTGTTGCATGTTTGCACAAAGATTTTGGATCACAATGATTTATTATTTGTTAGAAATGTGCTTTTGATACTCACCTATGAATCATAGGCATTCTAAGGTAGTGGCCCAAATTGTTGACTGGAATGAGCTTGCTAGGTGAAGCTACCTTGTAATTGAGATGGGATGTTTCTAAGAAGATAATAATTTTCTAGGTGCTAACCCTTTGGCCCGAAACTACGTAGAAGCATTGGAGGGCTTCATTGAGCAGCTGAATCTACTTGAGTGGGGGTTCGACAAAGAGGAGCAAGTAATCAACGAACATCAAGTGGGGAATTTGGAGTCAATTTCTACCCACTCACATGGGCTTCAATCTTTCCTTTGCAACCTTCTTTCTGATCAAGTGGTTGAGGCATTCAATATAAAGCACAAATATGTAGGGTGACAAAGGGCACACTTGCGTTACACCTCGACCAAAGTTGAATTCATAAGTCTTTGAACCATTCCATAACACTTGGAGGGTTGGAGTTATTGTGCAATTCATTCTGGAAAATATGATTTGTCCATTGATGTTGGTTGCCTGTAGGGTGAGCTTGATGAAGTCTCCATTGGGTTTGTCAAATGCCTTCTCAAAGTCAACCTTGATTGCCATGAACCACTTCCTACCTGTTATGTTGTTCATATTGTGAATCAGTTTATTGTTATGACTACATTGATTGTTTCAGGAAAGTGAAGTCGATAATGTAAGCTCAGAGCTTGTTAGTAAGTACATTTATGACAACTTTTCAAAAGACGTTGCAAAAGCTTGTCAACATAAAAGACATTGCAACTTTAGAGATTTTGATCGCTCTCTCTTTAGAATGGGGCTGACAAGTGACATGTTGACTATCTCCACTAAATTTCCTTCATCAATCATCTATTTAACAAAGAAGACAACAAAAGGGCCAATGATATTCCAATTATGTTGAGAAAAAAGAAGCAGGGAAATCATCTAGACTTGGAACCTTTTATGGTCTCATAGTGAAGATGTGTTGCATACCTCTTGCGGGGTCATTGAGCACTTGTGGTTGTGTTGTTGGTAGTGATGGAGATGGTTGAACCCCACAAGAGATAAGGATTGAGGGTGACAAGCCTCCGACGTATAAAGCTTCTAAAAGTGTAGGAGAACCATGTTCCTTAGTGTGATCCCCTCAGAAATGCACTTGCCACTATCTTTTTGTTGCATGTCAATATGGATTCGTCTATTTGGATGACCACCTTGGTGTGGAATAGGACACATTCCTATCCCTGAAGAGGATCCATTTGCATCTTACCTTCTGGATCCATAAAAGTTTCTCTTGTTACATGGTCAATTCCATCTCAACTTGAAGTTTATTCTCAAGTATGTCTAGGAAAGCATTTGGACCTCTTCCTAACTTAGTTGCATGTCGTCAAGAATCACCAATAGACTTTTTTTCTAGATTGGATGTGGCCAAAGGTTGATTTGTTCCAATCCATCAAGTCAATGGAGAGGTTGTGCAAATTTGTCTATACCTCTTTAGATGATACCCACGAGGCAAAGATGACTCGCGGACATCCTTGTGGAGTTGCGATGTCACTAAAAACAGCAAAGGCTGATCTCTTATGCAATTCAATTTTTCTCTATCATGATAGATGAGTATGGTTGGTGGTCCAATTTAGATGGATTCATTTGAGAAAAGAATGCATCAAGTTACATTATAAATCATTCTATATAAATGTTGCATGATATACTCCATATCATAATATAATCCACGCTGCCATGCAAAATGCAGACAAACGCTTCTTAGATCAATGGACCATAGTCATTAATTGCATCATGAAGCACGTTGGTGGTGTATGGTTGAAAGTGCATCGCTTGCTTTTTAAATACATCAATGATGTCACTGAAGTCGCTTATGGTGATTGATAGTTATGCTTTTGTCCATGTTATCGACGTGAAAAAAATTCATGAACAACCGATGCCTCCAGCACATTTGGGCTTCTACAAATTATTGTGAGGAGACACGAGGAGTTCCTCTACCCTACCCAGCATCTAAACCTTGCCCATGACTAAAAAGTCCTCCCTTGATCATTTGGATACTTAAATCTGGGAAGAGATACAGTCCTAGGGCTCAAAGACCTACATCCAGATCTCATTAGACTTGCATGATGCCTCATGTTGCATCGCTTATGCTTCCTCAACATTCATCACATTCTCATTGTGTTCTAACATCTCATAGTTTTGATGGGACATTACAAAAGTGGGCCAACTTGTTTCCTCCACTGGCAAGATCACTAACAGGTTCAATATTTGTTTTTCCTGTGGCAAGGTGTAACATCCCAGACACCTAGCAATGATTTGATTTCAAGGAGGACAATGAACAAGATAGATCCTTCCATATGTCTTTGTACGAGGTAGGTGCTTTAGTACCCTAGTTATCCTTAGTAGACATTACTAGCCCTTTCTTATACCTTGAAGGAAATGGGCCCTAATTGGAAGCACTACTTGAGGCTCTCTCGTCCATTCAAGGGTGGAGGCACTGCCTTCCGCCACCTACACGTGCACTGAAAAATCAATATAATATATGTATGTAGTAGTAAGTGACACCAAGTTAGTCTTGCTACGTTGGTCATTGCTGAGATGAATAATAATAAAAATAATAATTACTATTATTGTTATTATATATTCACTGAGGTTACATTCGATATTGTGGAAATTTTTATTTAGGTTCAACCAACTCACTATACATTAAGCCGCAAAAAAATGTGTTTCATGCATGGTCCAATTGTCCATATATCATTATGCATGCATGGTGTTTATTGTTTTCTTTTGAGAGGAAATGCACATATCTTTCAGCCATGATTGGACATAGGCTCATAGTCGAGAGGATGAAAACTCGATGAAACAACTGAGACAAAAATGGCTTACTGTTGACCCATATATAATTGCTTTATACAATATTCCTTTTTAATTGATCAATTGTTTTATTAACTTAACTCTATATATCTAGCATTAAAAGTACTAGTACAGATGGATCTCATGATGTCATATAAAGTGGTATATTGTAGATGCTTGTTACATTAATTAAAAATCTTAGAATATGGTAAGTTAGGTTTCGATCTGATCACAGGGTAATCTTGTCTTATGAATTGTTACCATAATTATTTTAAGTTACATTCTTTAATTATAAAGTCAAGGTGCTCTTCTGGATTTATAGCATCAAAGATGATTTTAGATGTCCTCTCACAAAAATAGTTGGCTCTCAATGGTCTGTCTAAACACACCACAATAAAATGGGGCAATGATTTTTTTACAACCAGCACCCTTCCCATTTGCCACGAGCTCAAAACTGGATAACGTTAAATCTATAGAAGATCTTCAATATCAAAATCCTACTGTCATCTAAAAGTTCAAGGAGCATAGATGAGATGAAACCCAAAGTCATCCAAGAAGGTGGTTCATAGTATGCTACAATAATACAACATACCTTTAACATTTATAATTAGAGCTACTAATGGTTGAGAAATACACATTCATGAACACACCATTGGTTAGTCTAATGACAGGCTGGATCATGATTCTATATCCATGTCATCACTATCATCATGTCATTAAATATGAATTAATTGGTTCTGTAAGAAAGAACGTCATTGTAAAATTCCAACCTCTACAAAAAAAAAATTGAGAATATTAGGTCCTATTGCATACTAGTTTACTAGATTCATAAATATACAAAAACTATCAAGAGAAAAGATTTTCATCATGATGCAATTTTCTAATGTAGTTGGAGGGAAAACCAAGGCTTGAGAAAAAATATAGCAGATAAAGCAACATACTTCTTGGTGCAATGGGAAAGGACCCCATTTTATATGGAGACCAAATACTCGCAACAGGGAAGCCATATCCCTATAGTTGCCTTCCATCTTATCCAACTCCCTTCTTATCTCAACACGAATAGTCTCTTTAAATTTCATAATTTCCTTATGCTGAAAAAAGTCAGAAGTTTCACAAAGTAAGTTACTTGCATGATATACTAATTATAATCCATAACCAATACAAGAAACCAAAAGTACAAAACCAAGAAAGGTCATTCCTCTTTCAACATATGTACATAGAAATAGTGAAGTAATGGAGAGAAAATAACAAAAAAGTATATAGGGAAAATAGTCCTTAAAGGACTTAATGAAGAAATCAAGGATAAGAATACATTTTTTTGAGATTCTAGAACTTCCTAAATATGTAGTTTTTGCCTTCTATCCATGTTCAATAGACGTCTTTCAACTTTCTTTTTCTTTTTCAATTTTTGGGCCTCTTTAGACAACATAAATGTAACCAATGTTGTTAGTGAATGCATATCAAAGACCCATTTGAACATGTAATGTCAACAACAAGAAAAATGACTACAAAATTTCCTATCAGAATTTCATAACTTGCTTTGATAAACTAGAAAAGAGGATTCCAGGATAACATAAGAGATGTCTGTAAAATTGATGGAATCAACTAACTTAATCATACAATGCACTTGTTTTAGTTGGCTCCCTCAAGAAGTTATTAAAAATAAGTTAGAAGTTAAATAATAAACTTCTAATTAGAAGTTAAATTATAAATACACATGAATCCACACCATTGGTTAGTTTAATGATAGGCTGGATCATGATGCTATATCCATGTTATCACTAATTCACTATCATCATGTAATTGAATATGAATTAATTGTTCTATAAGAAAGAATGTTATTGTAAAATTTCAACCTCTATGAAAAAAAATAATCTCAGAATATTAGGTCCTACTACATACTAGTTTAATGGAATCATAAATATACAAAAAACTATCAAGAGAAAAGAGTTTCAGCATGATGCAATTTTCTAATGTCGCTGGAGGGAAAACCAAGGCTTTGAGAAATAATATGGCAGATAAAGCAACATACTTCTTGGGGCCATGGGAAGGGACCCCTTTTTATATGGACACCCAATGTTCGCAACAGGGAAGCCATATCCCTATAGTTGCTTTGCAACTTATCAAGTTATCTCCTTATCTCAGCATGAAGAGTCTCTTTAAAATTCATAATTTCCTCATGCTGAAAAAATCAGAAGTTTGACAAAATAAGTCACCTGCACGATATACTAATTATAATCCATAACCAATACAAAAATCAAAAATACAAAACCTACAAAAGTCATTCATCTTTCAACGTATGCCCATAGAAACAGTGAAGTAATGAAGAGAAAGTAACAAAAAGATATATAAGGAAAACAAAATCCTTAAAGGACTCAGTGAAGAAACCAAAGATAAGAATACCTTCTTTTGAGATTATCGAACTTCCTCAATATGTCGTTTTTGGCTTCTATCCATGTTCAATAGACGCCCTTCAGCTCTCTTTTTTCTTTTTCAATTTTTGGGCATCTTCATACTCCAAAATGTAACAGATATAGTTAATGAATTCATATAAGAGACCCATTTGAAAATGTAATGTCAGCAACAAAAGAAAATGACTACAAAATTTCCTATCGGAATTTCATAACTTGCTCTCATAAACTATAAAAGAGGATTTCAGGATAATATAAGAGATGTTTGTAAAATTGATGGAATGAACTAACCCAATCATTACAATGTACTTGTTTTAGTTGCCCCCCGCAAGAAGTTATTAAAAATAAATTAGAAGTTAAATAATAAACTTTCTATTAAAAGTTAAATTAGAAATACACATGCATGAACACATCATTGGTTAGTCTAATGACAGGCTGGATCATGATGCTATATCCATGTCATCACTATCATCATGTCATTGAATATGAATTAATTGGTTCTATAAGAAAGAACATTATTGTAAAATTCCAACTTCTACGAAAAAATTATCTAAGAATATTAGGTCCTACTACATACTAGTTTAGTGGATTCATAAATATACAAAAACTATCAAAAGAAAAGAGTTTCAGCATGATGCAATTTTCTAGTGTAGCTGGAGGGAAAACCAAGTCTTTGAGAAATAATATGGTAGATAAAGCAACATACTTCTTGGGGCAATGGGAAGGGACTCCCTTTTATATGGACACCCAATGCTCGCAACAGGGAAGTCATATCCCTATAGCTGCCTTCCATCTTATCCAGCTCCCTCTTTATCTCAACACGAATATTCTCTTTAAAATTCATATTTTCCTCATGCTGAAAAAAATCAAAAGTTTCACAAAGTAAGTTACCTGTACGATATACTAATTATAATCCATAACAATACAAGAAACCAAAAATATAAAACCTAAGCCATTCATCTTTCAACGTATGCCCATAGAAATAGTGATGTAATGGAGAGAAAATAACAAAAAAAATATAGGGAAAATAGAAGTCTTAAAGGACTCAGTAAAGAAACCAAAGATAAGAATGCCTTCTTTTAAGATTCTCGAACTTCCTCAATATGTCGTTTTTGCCTTCTATCCATGTTCAATAGATGTCTTTCAGATCTCTTTTTCTTTTTTAATTTTTGGGCATCTTCATACTCCAAAAATGTAAAAGATATAGTTAGTGAATTCATATAAGTAACCCATTTTAACATGTAATGTCAGCAACTAAGAGAAAATGACTACAAACTTTCCTATCATAATTTCATAACTTGCTCTGATAAAAACCATAAAAGAGTATTTCAGGATAACAGAAGAGATGTTTGTAAAATTGATGGAATGAGCTAACCCAATTATTACAACGTACTTGTTTTAGTTGCCCCTCGCAAGAAGTTATTAAAAGTAAATTAGAAGTTAAATAATAAAATTCTAATTAGAAGTTAAATTAGAAATACACATGCATGGACTTACCATTGGTTAGTCTAATGACAAGCTAGATCATGATGCTATATCCATGTCATCAATATCATCATGTCATTGAATGTGAATTAATTGATTCTATAAGAAAGAACGTTATTGTAAAATCCCAAACTCTGTGAAAAAAAATGATTTGAGAATATTAGGTTCTACTACATACTAGTTTTGTGGATTCATAAATATACAAAAACTATAAACATAAAAGAGTTCCAGCATGATGCAATTTTCTAATGTAGTTGGAGGGAAAATCAAGGCTTTGAGAAATAATATGGCAGATAAAGCAACATACTTCTTGGGGTAATGGCAAGGGACCCCCTTTTATATGGACACTCAATGCTCGCAACGGGGAAGCCATATCCCTATAGCTGCCTTCCATCTTATCCAACTCCCTCTTTATCTCAACATGAATAGTCTCTTTAAAATTCATATTTTCCTCATGCTGAAAAAATAAGAAGTTTCACAAAGTTAGTTACCTACACGATATATTAATTATAATTCATAACCAATACATGAAACCAAAAATACAAAAACTAGAAAGGTCATTCATCTTTCAACGTATGCCCATAGAAATAGTTAATAAATGGAGAGAAAATAACAAAAAAATATATAAGGAAAACAAAATCCTTTAAAAACTCAAGGGAGAAACCAAAGATAAGAATACCTTCTTTTGAGATTCTCGAACTTCCTCAATATGTCGTTTTTGCCTTTTATCCATGTTCAATAGACGTCTTTCAGCTCTCTTCTTCTTTTTAAATTTTTGGGCCTCTTCAGACTACAAAATTGTAACAGATAGTGAATGCATATCAGAGACCCATTTGAAAATGTAATGTCAACAACAAGAGAATGACTACAAAATTTCCTATTGAAATTTCATAACTTGCTATGATAAACTAGAAAAGAGGATTTGAGGATAACATAAGAGATGTCTATAAAAATGCTGGAATCAGCTAACCCAATCATTACAATGTACTTGTTTTAGTTTCCCCTCGCAAGATGTTATTAAAAATAAATTAGAAGTTAAATTAGAAATACACATGCATGAACACACCATTGGTTAGTCTAATGACGGTCTAGATCATGATGCTATATCCATGTCATCACTATCATCATGTCATTGAATATGAATTAATTGGTTCTATAAGAAAGAACATTATTGTAATATTCCAACCTCTACGAAAAAATTATCTAAGAATATTAGGTCCTACTACATACTAGTTTAGTGGATTCATAAACATACAGAAACTACCAAAAGAAAAGAGTTTCAACATGATGCAATTTTCTAATGTAGCTGGAGGAAATATCAAAGCTTTGAGAAAAAATATTGCAGATAAAGCAACATACTTCTTGGGGCAATGGGAAGGGACCCCCTTTTATATGGACACCCATTGCTCGCAATAGGGAAGACATATCCTTATAGCTGACTTCCATCTTATCCAGCTATCTTCTTATCTCAGCACAAATAGTCTCTTTAAAATTCATAATTTCCTCATGCTGAAAAAAATCCTAAGTTTGACAAAATAAGTTACTTGCACGATATACTAATTATAATCCATAACCAATACAAAAAATTAAAAATACAAAACCTAGAAAGGCCATTCATCTTTCAACATATGCCCATAGAAATAGTGAAGTAATGGAGAAAAATAACGAAAGGATATATTTGGAAAACAAAATCCATAAAGGACTCAGTGAAGAAACCAAAGATAAGAATACCTTCTTTTGACATTCTCGAACTTCGTCAATATGTAGTTTTTCCTTTCTATCCATGTTCAATAGACGTCTTTTAGCTCTCTTTTTCTTTTTCAATTTTTGGGCCTCTTCAGACTGCAAAAGTGTAACAGATATTGTTAGTGAATGCATATCAAAGACCCATTTGAACATGTAATGTCAGCAACAAGAGAAAATGACTACAAAATTTCCTATCGGAATTTCATAACTTGCTCTGATAAACTATTAAAGAGGATTCTAGGATAACAAAAGAGATATCTGTAAAATTGCTAGAATTAGTTAACCCAATAATTATAATGTAATTTTTTTAGTTGCCCCCCGCAAGAAGTTATTAAAAATAAATTAGAAGTTAAATAATAAACTTCTAATTAGAAGTTAAATTGAAAATACACATACATGAACACACCATTGGTTAGTCTAATGACAGACTGGATCATGATGTTATATCCATGTCATCACTATCATCATGTCATAGAATATGAATTAATTGGTTCTATAAGAAAGAATATTATTGCAATATTCCAACTTCTGCGAAAAAAATGATCTGAGAATATGAGGTCCTACTACATACTAGTTTAGTGGATTCATAAATATGTAAAAAACTATCAAGATAACAGAGTTTCAGCATGATACAATTTTCTAATGTAGCTGAGGAGAAAACAGAGGCTTTGAGAAATAATATGGCAGATAAAGCAACATACTTCTTGGGGGCAATGAGAAGGGACCCCCTTTTATATGGACACCCAATACTCGCAACTAGGAAGCCATATCCCTATAGTTGCCTTCCATCTTATCCAGCTCCCTCTTTATCTCAACATGAATAGTCTTTTTAAAATTCATATTTTTCTTATGCCGAAAAAAATTAGAAGTTTCACAAAGTAAGTTACCTGCACGATATACTAATTATAACTAATTATAATCCATAACCAATACAAGAAATCAAAAATACAAAATCTAGAAAGGCCATTCATCTTTCAACGTATGTCCATAGAAATAGTGAAGTAATGGAGAGAAAATAACAAAAAACTATATAGGAAAAACAGAATCCTTAAAGGACTCAGTGAAGAAACCAAAGATAAAAATACCTTCTTTTGAGATTCTCGAACTTCCTCAATATGTCGTTTTTGCCTTCTATCCATGATCAATAGATGTCTTTCAGCTCTTTTTTTTAAATTTTTGGGCCTCCATAGACTGCAAAAATGTAACATATATAGTTAGTGAATTCATATCAGAGACCCATTTGAACAGGTAATGTCAACAACAAGAGAAAATGACTACAAACTTTCCTATTGGAATTTCATAACTTGCTCTGATAAACGAGAAAAGAGGATTCCAGGATAATAAGAGATGTGTGTAAAATTGTTGGAATCAGCTAACCCAATCATTACAATGTACTTGTTTTTAGTTGGCCCCCGCAATAAGTTATTAGAAACAAATTAGAAGTTAAATAATAAACTTCTAATTAGAAGTTAAATTAGAAATACACATGAATGAACACACCACTGGTCAAACTAATGATAGGTTGGATCATGATGCCATATCCATGTCATCACTATCATCATGTCATTGAATATGAATTAATTGGTTCTATAAGGAAGAAAATTATTGTAAATTTCAACCTCTGCAAAAAAAAATGATATGAGAATATTAGGTCCTACTACATACTAGTTTAGTGAAATCATAAATATACAAAAGCTATCAAGAGAAAAGAGTTTCAGCATGATGCAACTTTAAAACCAATGCTTTGAGTAATAATATGGCAAATAAAGCAACATACTTCTTGGGGCAATGGGAAGAGACTCCCTTTTATATGGACGCTCAATGCTCGCAACAGGGAAGCCATATCCCTATAGTTTCCTTCCATCATATCCAGCTCCCTCCTTATCTCACCATGAATAGTCTTTTTAAAATTCATAAATTCCTCATGCGTAAAAAATTAGAAGTTTCACAAAGTAAGTTACCTGCACGATATGCTAAAATCTATAACCAATACAAGAAACAAAAAATACAAAACCTAGAAAGGTCATTCATCTTTCAACTTATGCCCATAGAAATAGTGAAGTAATGGAGAGAAAATAACAAAAAAATATATAGGGAAAACATAATCCTTAAAGGACTTAGTGAAGAAACCAAAAATAAGAATACCTTCTTTTGTGATTCTCGAACTTTCTCAATATGTTTTTTTTTTGTCTTCTATCCATGTTCAATAGACGTCTTTCAACTCTATTTTTCTTTTTCAATTTTTGGGTCTCTTCAGACTGCAAAGATGTCACGGATATTGTTACTGAATGCATATCAGAGACCCATTTGAACATGTAATGTCAACAACAAGAGAAAATGACTACAAAATTTCCTATCAGAATTTCATAACTTGCTCTGATAAACTAGAAAAGAGGATTCCAGAATTACATAAGAGATGTCTATAAAATTGCTGAAATCAACTAACCCAATCATTACAATGTACTTATTTTGGTTGACCCCCACAAGAAGTTATTAAAATAAATAAGAAGTTAAATAATAAAGATGAAAATAGGTGACCCAACAAAAAAAAAGAATGTTAAATAATCCACAAAGTAACTGCTCAAGCTTGAAATGAATAGCTTTATTGCAAAAAGAAGTAAAAAAAATAGGAAAATAAATTTAAACATGAGAGTGCACACAACATATTTAAATTAAAAAAATGCATGACATCTAAAAAGTGATTGATTTACAAACTAACCACTGAAGGCCCCATCTCTTTTTTTTGATATTTTCTATTATTTTCTTAATTTCTTCTCATTTTCCTCCTCTTTATGAAAGTTGCACCCTACATCACCCCTCTACACTTTATGAAAGAAGAGTCTCATTGCCAAAAACTTATTTATCGGACAAATTATTTCAATGTTTGATTCAAGATTTGGGGGTAATATGTAGCTATATGATTAATGTACAATAAGTATATCAGACTACAAATCGCTCCGACCTCAGACAAGACTATCCATCAAGAATAGTGGATAAACCTTCTCACATCTTCGTTGTTAAACATTGAGGTTAATCTTTCTAAAACAATAATAGTATCTACATGATCTGAAGTGTAACAAGATGTAGAAATTATTAAAAGTGTAACAATATGAATAATAATAATAGTTAATTATGTAATGTATATATATATATATATATATATATATATATATATATATGCACTTTTTTTAGTAAGAGGGAGGGCTTTAACATCTTGTAGAATTTATTTGTCGATATGATTGATATGGTACAACAAGCTCAAGGCTATCACCCCATAAAATAAATTTAAGATCCTTTAAAGAACTATGAAGCCAATGGTAACCCTCGCTTGCATAATAACCCTTTTTTGCTAAGGCATCTACAAGTAGGTTGAACTATTGAGGAGCGTGCTGCACCATGAATGGTCCCTTTCTAGATGACAAACCATTTATGTCCTTAATGATGTAGCAATAATGTTATGTAGTGTCCTTGGGTGCGATGTGATGAGCTGCACCATTAGGAGTTAGTTAGTCTATATGACCAAGTTATTGCACCCCTCTAAAATGGCCAATTGAATTCCTAAGAATATACTTATGAGATCCATAAGGAGGGGAAGTCCTAGTGGGATGTTATGAAGATATCTCATGATCCATTTTTTTTGAGGAAGGAAGCCCTAATGGCCCCATCGATAATAGCTTTCATTTTGTTGAAGTTGGTTGCATAGTCTTAATTAAGCCTCCACCAACCCATTGGTGGTTTCCTCCATCCACATGACTCCTCTTCCTCCCTTCCATGGAGGATCTTGACATTGTATTTCTTTATCCAGATTGAGTGGGAGGTTGCAAGGAGAGGTTGCCTTCAAGGGGGTGGGTCTAACAAGGAGTCAAGATCAAAGATTGCCTTATTCCTTCCTTTCCATATGTACCAACATGCCTAGCTAAAGGTTGTTGCCTATAGTGTTTTTTTCCTTGCATCCCTATTGCCTAGATTGTGAAGCATCCAATGTCGGAACTCACCGTTGAAGAACTATACTTTGAGCTTATGTTCAAGATATGATGCCTTGCCCTTGAAGAATAATGACAGTCACGTAGTATAGTTAGGGTTGTTTCTAAAGCAAGTCTGCAAGTGTGTGGCGATGGCCATTCGTCGCCATCCAGTTCGTTGCTTCAGTTGCATTATTAAAAGCGCATGAGATTTTCCTCCACATCCATGAGTCAATTGGTAAAGTTGGGTGAGTGCTACCTTCAATGACTCAATGACAATATTTTCTCTAAGAATTTGTGTTATTAGATAGGAGGGGTTGGTGAGCACTCTCCATCTAGTCTTGTCTAGGAGTCAATTGTTTGCTTGTCTTAAGTAGGAAATGTGTAAGCCATCAAAATCCTATCATTGAGATTGTTTCCTAGTTGATGATAAAGATCCTCTGCTATCTTCTGGATGTCCACATAAGAAACTACAATATGATTTCTCAATATGGTTGCAATAATTGATTACATGACAAACATTAGGATGCCTTGCGTGACTGGTGAAGCTAACCTGAAGAGACCCGCTATTGATGGAGTTGCATGTCTTCACAAAGATTTTGGATCACAATGATTTATTATTTGTTGGAAATGTGCTTTTGATACTCGTCTATGAATCATAGGCATTCCAAGGTAGCGGCCCAAATTGTTGACTGGAATGAGCTAGCCTATGCGAAGCTACCTTGTAATTGAGATGGGATGTTTCTAAGAAGATAAGAATTTTCTAGGTGCTAACCCTTTGGCCCGAAACTACGTAGAAGCATTGGAGGGCCTCATTGAGCAGCTGAATCTACTCGAGTGGGGGTTCGACAAAGAGGAGCAAGTAATCAACGAAACATCTAGTGGGGAATTTGGAGCTTGTTTCTACCCACTCACATGGGCTTCCATTTTTCCTCTGCAACCTCCCTTCTGATCAAGTTGTTGAGGCATTCAATATAAAGCACAAAGATGTAGGGTGACAAAGGACACACTTGCCTTACACCTCGACCAAAGTTGAATTCATAAGTATTGGAGCCATTCCATAACACTTGGAGAGTTGGAGTTATGGTGCATTCGTTATTGAAAATATGATTTGTCCATTGATATTTGTTGCCTATAAGGTGAGTTTGATGAAGTCCCAGTTGAGTTTGTCAAATGCCTTCTCAAAGTCAACCTTGATTGCCATGAATCACTTCCTACCTCTTATGTTGTTCATATTGTGAATCAGTTTATTGCTATGACTATATTAATTGGTCTAGGAAAGTGAAGTCGATAATGTAGGCTCAGAGCTTGTTAGTAAGTAAATTTATGACAACTTTTCAAAAGACATTGCAAAGGCTTGTCAACCTAAAAGACATTGTAACTTCAGAGATTTTGATCGTTCTTTCTTTAGAATGGGGATGAAAAGTGACATGTTGACTATCTCCACTAATTTTCCCTCATTGATCATCTGCTTAACAAAGGAGACAAACAAGGGGCCAATGATATTCAAATTATGTTGAGAAAAAAAAAGTAGGGAAATCATCTAGACTTGGAACCTTTTATGGTCTCATAATGAAGATGTGTTGCATACCTCCTGCGGGGTCATTGAGCATTTGTGGTTGTGTTGTTGGTAGTGATGGAGATGGTGAAACCCCACAAGAGATAAGGATTGAGGGTGACAAGCCTCCGACATATAGAGCTTCTAAACGTGTAGGACAACCATGTTCCTTAGTATTGCCACTATCATTATGTTGCATTTCAATATGGATTCGTCTATTTGGATGATCGCCTTGGTGTGGAATAGGACACATTCCTATCCCTAAAGAGGATCCATTCGCATCTTACCTTCTGGATCCATAAAAGTTTCTCTTGTGACATGGTCAATTCCAGCTCAACTTGAGGTTTGTTCTCAAGTATGTCTAGGAAAGCATTTGGACCTCTTCCTAACTTAGTTGCATGTCGTCAAGCATCACCAATAGACTTATTTTCCTGATTGGATGTGGCCAAAGGTTGATTTGTTCCAATCCATCAAGTCAATGGAGAGGTTGTGCAAATTTGTCTGTACCTATTTAGATGATACCCACGAGGCAGAGATGACTCACGAACAGCAAATGCTGATCTCTTATGCAATTCAACTTTGCTTCATCATCATAGATGAGTATGGGTTGGTGGTCCAATTTTATTCTTGAGAGTATTTGGATGGATGCCTTTGAGAAAAGAAGGCATCAAGTTGCGTTATAAATCATTATATGCAAATGTTGCATGATATACTCCATGTCTTAATAGAATCCACACTGCCATGCAAAGCGCAAACTGTCGCTTCTTAGATCAATGGATTGTAGTCCTCAATTGCATCACGTAGCAAGTTGGTGGTGTATGGTTGAAAGTGAATCACTTGCTTTTTAAATACATCAATGATATGGTCTAAGTCGCTTATGGTATATTGATAGGTATGCTTTTGTGCATGTTATCGAGGTGAAAAAAATCCATGAACAACTGACGCATCCAGCATATTTAGGCTTCTATAAATTGTTGTGAGGAGACACGAGGAGTTCCTCTACTCTATCCAGCGATCTAAACCTTGCCCATGACTAAAAAATCCTCCCTTGATGATTTGGATACTTAAATCGGGGAAGAGATAGAGTCCTAGGGCTCAAAGACCTACATCCCGATCTCATTAGACTTGCATGAGGCCTCATGTTGCATCGCTCATGTTTCCTCAACATTCATCACATTCTCATTGTGTTCTAGCATCTCAACATTTTGGTGGGTCATTACAAAAGTGGGCCAACTTGTTTCCTCCATTGGCAAGATCACCGACAGGTTCAATATTTGTTTTTCCTGTGGCAAGGTGTAACATCCCAGACACCTAGCAATGATTTGATTTCAAGGAGGACAATGAACAAGATAGATCCTTCCATATGACTTTGTACGAGGTAGGTGCTTTAGTACCCTAGTTGTCCTCGGTAGACATTACTAGCCCTTTCTTATACCTTGAAGGACATGAGCCCTAATTGGAAGCACTACCTAAGGCCCTTTGTCCAATCAAGGGCGGAGGCACTGCCTTCCGCTGCCTACACGTGCAGGCACTGAAAAATCGATATAATATATGTATATAGAGTAAGTGACACCAAGTTAGTCTTGCTACGTTGATCATCATTGAGTCGAATAATAACAATTACTACTATTATTATATATTCATTGATGTTACATTTGATATTGTGGCAATTTTTATTTAGGTTCAACCAGCTCATCATACTTTAAGCTACAAAAAAATGTGTTTCATGCATGGTCCAATTGTCCGTATATCATTATGCATGCATGTTGTCTATTATTTTCTTTTGAGAGGAAATTCACATATCTTTTAGCCATAATTGGACATAGGTTCATAGTCGAGAGGATCTAAACTCGATGAGACAACTAAGACAAAAATGGCTTACTGTTGACCCATATATAATTGCTTAATTATACAATAGTCCTTTTTAATTGATCAATTGTTTTATTAACTTAACTCTGTATATCTAGCATTAAATTACTAGTACAAATGGATTTCATGATGTCATATAAAGTGGTATGTTGTGGATGTTGGTTACATTAATTCAAAATCTTAGATTATTGTGAGTTAGGTTTTGATCTGATCACAAGGTAATCTTTAATTGTAAGTTGCGTTCTTTATTTATAGCATCGAAGATTGACATCATATAAAGTGGTATGTTATTGTAATTATTGTAAGTTACGTTCTTTAGTTATAATGTCAAGGTGTTCTATATTTATAGCATCGAAGATGGTTTTAGATGTCTCAAAAAAATAGTTGGCTCTCAATGGCATGTCTAAACACACCACAAGACAATGGTGTAATGATTGTTTTAACAACCAGCGCCCTTCCCATTTTCCATAAGCTCAAAATTGGATAAGCTAAATCTATAGAAGGTCTTCAATACCAAACTCCACGTGACTCCTCTTCCTCCTTTCCATGGAGGATCTTGATATTGTATTTCTTTATCCAAATAGAGTTGGAGGATGCAAGGAGAGGTTGCCTTCAAGGGGGTGGGTCTAACAGGGAGTCAAGATCAAAGATTGCCTTATTTCTTCCTATCCATATGTACCAACACGTCCAACCAAAGGTTGTTGCCCATGGTGTTTTTTTTGCCTTGCATCCCTATTGCCTAGGTTGTGAAGCATCCAGTGTCGGAAATCATCTTTGAAGAATTATACCCTAAGCTTATGTTCAAGATGTGATGTCATGCCTTTGAAGAATGACGGCAGTCATGTAATATAGGTAGGGTTGTTTCTAAATCAAGTCCCCATCTAGTGCAAATGCATGGCGATGGTCATTCATGCTATCCAATTCGCTACTTTAGTTGTATTATTCCAAGCACATGATATTTCCCTCCACATCATGAGTTAATTGGTAGAGCTAGGTGAGTGTTGCCTTCAACAACTCAATGGCAATATTTTATTTGAGAATTTGTGTTATTAGATAAGAGGGGTTTGTGAGCACTGTCCATCTAGTTTTGTTTAGGAGTCAATTGTTTGCTTGTCTTAAGGATGAAATGCCTAAGCCATTACAATCCTTTCATTGGGATTGTTTCCTAGTTGATGATATAGATCTTCTCCTATCTTCTGGATGTCATCATAAGAAACTATAATATGAGCAACGTAGAAGCATTGGAGGGCTTCATATTATAATCTGATCATATTATGAATTAAAATACAGCACTAATTATTAATTAGACTAACATTTTTATAAAATATTATTATTTTAATTTGAAAGGTATTAATTATTTAAAGATATTAATTTGTGAGTTTATAATTTAAGTTGATAAATTTTAATTTAATAATACAAAATTTTTAACTTAATAATATTTATAAAAAGTATTTTGATATAATGATGTATATTATATAGTAATCATTTATATAAGTAAATATGGAGAATCTAAATTACTATTTGAATTACTTATATATAATAAATAACGTAATACATATTATTGATAATTTAATATATGATAATTTTTCTGTTAACTAATGTAAAATATCAGATAATATAGTAAACCCTAGTTGCACTAATGAATTCAATATATTATTCTATTTTATTTTCATCTCATTATATAA
This sequence comes from Pontederia paniculata, assembly GCA_001647135.1. NCBI lineage: Eukaryota > Viridiplantae > Streptophyta > Magnoliopsida > Commelinales > Pontederiaceae > Pontederia > Pontederia paniculata. The sequence goes on along the minus strand of LTAE01000115.1, from coordinate 71,635 downwards.
CTTTTTTCTGTTTCGTATTTGATAAATTGGCTGTCAAAGAGTGACATATTTCGCTTAAATAAAATTTTGAAGTCAATTCATTATGCATATAGAAAATTCTCGGTGCCAAGTTCATCAATCGTAGTCTCTAAGTCGAGTCGAGGGCAATGTTCATCTAGCGGCAATTGAAAAATAATAGTTCCTCAAAAATAATAGTATACATCATTATTTTTAATTTCCTAATTTCCTCAGAAAAAAAATAGTTCCTTTCAACTTGTCTAATAGTGATTCATGGCATATATTTCTAATTTGAACAATTAATTATTTTATATTAATCATGCAAGACTATTTATTTTGATTGAGGAACTGTGTTGTTTGATCGAGGAATAATTATTTTACTAGGTAGTTATTATTCACATGCAACAGTAAATGATTGTTCAGTCCTTCACGCTTTCAATGGTAAATCATCATGTGTGGGGGGTCAAAGTTCTACTCTTGCCAACCAAACAATAGAATAGAAGTCAAAATTACTTTGCTAAATATGACTCACATTTATTTTTTATGATAATAATTAAAATTGAGTAATTTGCACGTCATATATATAGTTGAACTATTTCAAAGTAAAATATTCAAATTCAAGACTTGATATTTTTATGTTCAAACTTGTAATCAAAGCTCCTATTTTTTCAGCACAATTCAACTGTTCATGCACTAACTTTTGCGCTACTTGTGTGCTACATGAATGTTCATTTTTTTCTTACTCTTGTACACATATCATGGCGTCAAACCTTGTTGCGTGTATCATAAATTTGGATCACAATTTGATCGATGGAAGATAAGATTTAACTCTTAGTTGACATCAACAATTTGGACCATCCAAGCACTTCACCAGAAATCTAATCTACATTGATCAATTGGAACAGCCCTCATTGCACGCAAAGAACAAGAGCAAACACACCAAGCAAAAAGGGTGAAGGAAGGGATCAAAATCCATGACCAATAAGTTTAATGCCCTATGAAGGAAGAAGTATTTCTCTTCATTTCTTTGTTTAATTCTGAGCTCTAAACACTCAATTGATTGGCATATCAGCATCGTATCAAATCATATGAACTGCCATGGTTGCAAACGGCAGCAATGAGAAAATTTGCAAGCTTATATAATCAAGGCGAATAGATCGATATCAGGCGATTATAAAAAATTCCTAAAACTTTCAAAGTTTTTTGCATAACATAAACTTTTATCTTTTTACCTAAGAAAAATTAAGTTATAGATTTAGCCTCCATATTTTTTTATTGAAAAACTCGTTAAATGTTTGATTCTACAATTAATTAATATATTGATAAGTGAATATCATGTCAATGATTTCTTTAATTTTCACAAGAAAAATCTCGATATTATTATCTTTTTTTCATTACATTTGTGTTGTTAAAATCAGTTAAAGTTTACTATATAATTAATTTTAGTTTTTTTTCACAACAATTTAAAAGTTTGGCATTCAATTATTCAGTCAGCAATTGTTAATTCAATATTTAACGATTTTTTCAACAAAGCGATAATGGAAATTAGATTTCAATGAATTTAATAATTATCATTTGGAAAAACATAAAAGTTTAGTACTAATGATGTGTGCGAAACATATGTAAAAGTTGAAACTTTTTTTTCTTAAGCAATTCGCCTTTTCTAACTCCTAAAGCAATCCCTGCATTTGCATCTCTCTCTCACGGGTGGCCCATAAACAACATGAGTCTGCCAAGAGTTACCCACAGAAAACATCTGCATGTCACTACACTTCTCACTTTTGAACTGGAAAGAAGAAAAATTTGAAGAAATAAACTCCAAATTTTGAAACGTAGCAAAACTTTTAGTTGGACCTTACTTTCCAACTACAAGTCCTGATTCGAACCCTAAACAAATCAATCTATTTGAATCCTGTTTCGATTTTGTTTGTAGATTACTTTAGAGGCAAACTTAAAATTAACTAGTTTTACCAGCAACAGCAGAGCCAGGAGTAAAGGACTCCACTGGCAACCCCGAACATGGTTAAATAAAAATGCCTTGATACAGGAATTAAAAAGTCCTGATTCGAACCCTCTTATTTCTCTATTTTTTTATTTTTATTTTATACTTACATTGCCCTTTACCCTTTTATTTTTTTTTTCTTATTTATCCTTTATCTTTAAAAAAATAGTTTATATTTTATATTAACTGTATTTAATATACGTAATATAAATTAATCAATAATTTTGCACCCTTTGAATTTAAGATCCTAGCTCCGTCCTTATCTATCGGATATTATCCTATTTATTTATTTTAATATATAAATAATTTAAATTATCTAGTTATATTGATTGCTTATGAATGACAATAGGAGTGTTCATGGGTCAGGTTTGACCCGATCCGAATTCAAATTCGAGCCAACCCGATTGATTTTGTTCGGATTGTATTGGGTCGGATTGATGACAAATCAATCGTTGAATCTGATGCAACCCGATTTTCATTGGGTCGTATATTTTTAATTATTTTGTATAATATTTAACAATTAATTATATTTTTTTTAAAAAAAACATATTTTTTTCAAATATTTGTAATACTTTTAAAGAATATAAGTATAATTTTTAATATATTTTAATTATAAAATAATATAAAATTATTATCAAGAATACATTGATTTAAATTTAATTATATGTATATAAAAAAAAGTTGGGGTCGTCGGGTTGGATCGGGCTTGAAATTAAAATATGTACTCGGTGATAGATCGCTTCGAGTCTCACCCGACCCAACTGAGATTGGATCGGTTCGTATCATCGGGTTTATCGAATCGATCTAACCCGGTGAACACTCCTATGTGACAGATACAAATTGCCTAAGAGACTGTATCTTTTCATATTAACACCAAAGTGACAATCTTATTTATAATTATTTTTTCGTCATTTTGACTCTTTCATAAATAAAATATAATATAATAAAGCATACCATATAGCAACAAGATAAATAATATATTATAAAAACAGATTAATAATAAAAATATTCAAATAGTATTTATATAAATATAAATATTATATATTATCATATTATGAATAATAATATATCACTAATTATTCATTAATATTGTTAACTAAATATTTTTTATTAATTAATATGGTTATTAACTAAATATTTTTTATTAATTCTAATAACTAATATTAATATTAATTATAACTATTATAATATTATCATTTTATTATAAAGGATATTTAATTACTTAATAAATTATTATTTACGAGTTTATAAATTCTCATTTAATAATATAATTTTTCAACATGATAATATTTATAAAGGATATTTTGATAAAAAAGAGTATATTATTTAGTAGTTTTTTTATAATTAAATATGTTAATATGAATTATCACTTGAATTACGTATTAATAGTAAACATATTAATATGCACATTATTAATAATTTAATAAGTATCAATTTTCATATTAGGTAATGTAGATAGTTATATAATATTGAGAGTAAATATTCGTTTATTCTTGTGTAAGAAAATAAAGTAGAGTTTGTCAATGTCAACATACTATTTTTTGTCTCTTTGCTAACCGTAAAATATAAATGAAAATAAAAAATATATTGCTTTTTATTAACTATATTGTTTATTGACTATATTGATCATTCTCATTAAGATTGCTAACTATATTGCTTTTTATTAACTAAACTAAAATTAGTTCTACATTGTCAAATAATTTTAGTTCAAAAATTTCCAAGTTAAAGCAGTATGGTCATTCTCATAAATAATCATTAACCCGTGAGAAAAACTTGAAAATATCTATAAATTTGTAATTATTACACTTACAAATCATTTCATGCTTTGTAAAATGTATAATAAATAATGAATTTGGTAAGTCATATTTTTTTATTAAATTTAAATTTTATCATTGGTTATACATTTAGAATGTGCTCTAAATTCTTAGCAGGCATTAAATCTATTTGGAATAGGAGAGGATCATTAAGTTGATGCGACGTAAAGCTCAAATAGGCCGAAATCCTAAATAGTCAATTATGGCCCATAAGGCCCATTTTAGAAGTTGGTAGCACGGCATTGTTTCCTTTTTTGGTGTCGTAACTCGTAGTGGAGTTTCTAAGACCGTTCTTATCAAGTAGTTCAAAATATTTAAAAATAAATATAAATTTGATCGGCACACCCAGTTAAAAGGAGTGTATCAATAGAGTTAGTAGCATCGAATTTAATATATAAAGTCATCAATTTGACCAAAGATTAATTAAATGTTAATAATTCTGAACATCGAGGGCTTCGACTAGGTACCCAAAAAATTATTTATTAAAATGAGGTCAGGTCCAGTAACTTTGAATCATCTTTTAAATCGATTTGGTCTGAAAACCGGAATAGTAATTGGACTGAATTTTAAATTAGAAGGAAGCACCAGTTTTTTTTTGTAGAAAGAGAGATAAAAGAAAGAACAAAAAATTAAAAGGAAATAAAGAGGGAAGATATAATAAACTAATAAAGGTAGGTATTAAAAAATACATAGAGAATAAGTAATAACTAGAAATAGAAAGGAAAAGGGAAAAGAAAATAATAAATGAGATTAGAGATTTTAGGAAGGAAATAAAAAAAGGAAGAGGAGAGAAAAATGATATAGACAAAAAGGTCAAAAGGAAAAAAGAAAAAAAATATAAAAGAAATAAAGAAATGGGTGAAGACAGGAAGGATGATAAAGTGGGTAGGGTTTAACAAAGAAAGAATGAATAAAAAAAGTAATTAGAAAAGGAGAGGAAAAGGGAATATAATAAATGATAAAGTCAAAGGTAATGAAAGATGAAAGGATAATTAATTGGAGAGAGAGAGAGAGAGGAGGATGGGGATAAAAAAAGAAAGATAAATTATTTTTTTTTTAAAATAAAGGCATTTGAAAATGATTACATTGTCGAGATACTAATTTACTTATATATATATATATATATATATATATATATATATATATTTACATTAATATTTTTTGTTATAGCATTACTTAATTTGGTTGAGTCTTCGATTGAACCATTACCCCATTGCCATACTAATTCAATCTCTGATATGATTATAATAACATTGGTTCAAATTGTTATACTTACTATTTTATATAAAATATAATTAACAAAAGTAATATAAGTACAAGAAATCTCGCAATTCAATTCATTTAGTTAGTAAGAATTTAATATGTAAACTTTCTCATATGCATTTATATTCATAAGAGAGACCAAGACATTGAATTTAAAATATATATGTATATTGTACGATGAAGAATTATAGTAACTTATTTTGGAGGGTGGTTTCTTTGTGCATAGAATAAGAAAGGTCAACTACCGGAAAAAAAAATATAAGAATGGTCAATTTTTAAAAATATTGTATTGTACGGATCACCTACCAATATTTGGAGTTTTGCCGGTTGGACGGCGGGCAATAATTACATGAGACGACGACGGCGCCCAAGGGTCAAAAAGATGTCTCATATTTCTTTCTTTCTTCCGCGGCCGGCCCCTTCATTGCGACGGTTTACTATGTGAGGAATTGCCTCATCAATCATCCAAATTGCTATTTTTGCATGCATACATACTTCATGTACTTTGTGGCCAGCTCCTTAAGAATATAAGACTAGATGACTAAAAAGTGTTTCGTTGAATATGTGTGATCGAATTTTTAATCATAAAAATAAAGATGCACTAAAATCATGATGCCCTTCATGATTTTTAAATTCTCAATGAACTAGAAGTTGAAGATACATATTATTTTAATTAATAGTTATTTATGTATTACTTTTCTTTGTATTGGCTAATAAATTTGAGTTTACTTAATTCCCTCTCTCCTTTGGTATCTTTAGATTTGAGTTCTATTTGAAATGTAGTTCTAAAATGGGTTATTTTCACTTACATCTACTCGACTAATGTGAACTTTCACAGCTCACTCCAAATTACTAAATTTCTCTTTCCACTTACGATCTTCTAATATTATGTCACTTTAGTTTTAACATCATTGACTGTTTACTTTTTTGATTACTTTTTTTTAACGAATTTGTCCTCTTCTCTATCTCTATCCATACTTCTGAAGTTGTAGAAGTTGATCCTTTCGTCTCATTCTCATCAAAGACGTCGATCGTTCTCTACACCCTTCGGCACCCCAATCGCTTCATCATGGACCGTACCTCGCCCGCGGTTGTGTACACGTGCTCGTTTTTGTCGAACACATTGAATGCTTCCGCAGCTCCCCCTCCAGCAGTGTGTCAAATACGACGATGTAGATGATGCTGCCCGACGATGATCTCTTCACCATCCTGAGTCTCTCCACAACCACCTTCATGTCTCCATGCAAGATATGTTATTGCATCAACACATTCTCATGTTACAACTTGTCATCTTCCTTGCCTCCTCTCTGCCAGCTCGTTAAGGAAAGCCCTCATGTGTTGTATGCGCGGAGGCAAGCTACCGCTAGCTCACGTAGACGAGTTCGTCAATGCACGAATGCTAGCTCTCGCTTGTGGTCGAGATTTTCCTCTGTGTGAGCTCTCGCATATAGGCAATCTCATTATGTCTAAGCTCTCACTTGTGAGCGAGCTCGCCCATGTGCGAGCTCACGCAAAGGCGAGCACAATGGTGATTGCCACATAGGGGTAACTCATCCTTGCTCGCACTCATCATCTTCGACGTCAATGGTGTCACTTGACAGTGATCTCTTGACTATCCTGAGCCTCTCCACAAACTACCTTCAGGTTTTTATGCAAGCAATAGGAGAGGGTTATCCTTTGTGCGAGCTTGTGTAGAGGCAAGCACAACAATGCTTTCCGCGTAAATGGTAGCTCTAATGTGTGTGTGTGTGTGTGTGTGAGAGAGAGAGAGAGAGAGGGGGGCAATTTCATTAAAGAAATAAAAAAATAACAAAAAAAAATCGTTGATGGAGAAACTAAAGTGACATAGCATTGGAAGATAAGGTGGAAAGCGAAATTAAATAACTTAATGTTATATGCGAAACTTCATGATAGTTTAAGGGTTGTGAGAGGGAATAAATCCTTTTATAAATTAAAAGTTTTACCGTTATTCTCGTTTATTCCTATTTAATTGAACTTTAAAATACACATATTAGTGGCATGCATTCTTAGCAAATCCATGCAACTCTAATGTTTTTACCTTGTGTTATGAGGGTGGGGGTGGGGTGGGGGTGGGGAAGGGATTCGCAACATAACTAGGAAGACGTTTCAACTACAAGAAAAGGGATGGTTGATTAGTGTTAGCAAAATTCGTCACTAAATTGTCGCTAATAGAGACAATTCTATGATTGTTTAAAGATGAATAATATTTCATATTTTAATTTATTTTTTCATATGATTATTGAAATATTAATGATAAAGTTAACAACGGTTGTCACTAAATGATCGTAATAGTATTGATGTCTTTTGTCGCTAAAGAATGTTATTTTTACAAGAAAAAAAATTATATATTGTATTTTCGTTCCCTAAATTCCACCAGTCCTCCCTCTTTTCCTCTTTTTCTTACGCCTTCTCACCCTCCTCGTTGTTGTCTCCCTCGTTGTGGTTTGCTGATGCCCTCCTCCTACCCAACCACTGCCCGTTGGCCCCCCTCTTCATCCTTCTTGAACGAGGGAGGAGGAGGGGTGAGTGGGTGGGAGGAGGAGGGGGGCGGGCGATGCAGGTCGCCCTCCTCCATCAGGACGAAGGTGGGCTGGCACCATCGGCTCCCTCCCCCTCCTCCTCTCGACTTTTGTGATCGAGTGGCATTTCACCCCTAACCACAACTCATTCGTTGATTCTTCAAGATTATTCGGTTCAGACCTCCACTTAGTTTCACCCAAGCTTCAAATATCCTAGTCATGGATAGAGCACCTAGGTTGGCGCCCACCCTCTACTCCTCTCGACTTTTGCCGCCCGCTCTATTCATGAAAGTAGTTAATTTTCGTGAACTAGTTGATATTATTTTTATTTTATTACGTTTAGTTACTTGCAACATAATTTAATCATATTTAGTAAAAAAATTATGTAGTATAATGAGACTTGAATGAAATTAAGTTTTTCGATGGAAAGATGAACATGATTATGTTCATGAAGATTTTAAGGACGAAGTTGATGAACTATTGAGACATGCATATGAATATGTAAGTTATGCCCTAACAAATGCTTATATTTTTCATTACTATAAAAAAACTTAGAAACTAATTTTATATGTTATGAATAATATTTTTAATATGCTTTTACATGTTATGAATAATATTTTCTATATGTTTTTACATGTTATGTCTCCTCGTGGTCGTGAGAGAGCTCGTGGGAGCAACATGAGTAGTGGTACACCACTTGAGGAGGATGAGCCGGTGATTAGTCTTGAAGCTCACACAAATAATATTTTGTAACTTCATATAGTGATATTTTGTTAACTAAAAAAGTTGTTAACATTTATTTTAGACAATGCTCACATTGGATATTCATCATCTCAACGGAATCCTTATAATTTCATATCATCTATTGGGGTTACGATGGATAACAAAAATAATTTGTGAGCTGATAATTAATTTATTAAAATATATTTTTTACTGAATAAATATAAAACAACATGCATTAATCATTTTAGGCTTGAGTTCATCCCGGGATATATTTATCGTGACATTAGCGAGTTCATTATGTCGAGACTTTCGGTAGGTCGGGTTGTCCTTATTGGAAGGACATTCGATTGCTTTATCGGGATGAGATATACAATGCATTTAAGGTAGCACTATTGTATTTTCATTTCGATTGGTTTACAAATTAATACCAAATATTTTTTTCAGGTCAAGTATAAATGGGAGAAAAAAATTCCAAATGTTGTAATATAGAAGATACTTAATATTGTAGTTTCTATTCGACTCAGAGTAATGCTATTCAAATACTGTCGAGATGCAAGGCTTGTCATCAATGATAACATTCTTGAAACGAAGGATAAGTCCGCTCCACATATTTCAAAAGAGGATTTGTTCTTCTATTTGCAAAACTTAGTAAGTAATTTTTAAATTAGATGTTTATTTTTTCAACACTTATCATTTTGAAAATAGGGCATCACTCGAATATCAAGAAAAAATCAACAATCAACAAAAATAATAGATTATCTAATACGGATGTGGTACACCATTGCGGAGGCTCTGTTGGGTTTATAAATCATAAACGAAAACTAATATTTCTTTTAAAATTTTGTAATTTTGATTCCTATCATGAAATAATTTAGTTAAATTGTCTAATATGTTATTGATGTAGGAGTTGAGGAGCAGTAAAATTGACTTTCGAAAGGTGTACCAAAAAGTTTACACGAACAAAAAGACCAATCAATTCATCTCGGAGCAAGCAAAAAATATGACGGTATATTTTTGTAACACTTATTTCGAATCTTTCTCCTCAAGTTTTTGATATAGAGATTAATTATTTTCATTAGTAGGAGTCATACGATTTGTTGATGGCAGAGAATTACGATAATGCTGATGAATATCCCGAAATCGATGAGGAGGTCTGGGAAGAAGTTGCTAAAAGAAGGATGGCTTAGTGGATTAGGTAGATTGAGTTTGCAACATAGTGCTTCTTATGTCGCTTGTCTTTATGTGGCCACACCTACTCCCGCGACTATTAGTGAATTGAGGGAGCTAGAGAAAGAGATCATGGAAGATAGGACTATGCCACTATGGCTAGAGGTCGTGAATTTGATTTGCAATCGATGTACTTCATGCATCCTCTGATAGATGATTAGTGTTTAACTTTGGAAGATTAAATTTTGTTATACTATGAATTGGCATATTTTGAAACTTGTATTGTGATGTGATTACTTATATCGACTTTTGGATTTTGTTATTTATTATGTTGTGCATGGATCTGATGAAAATATGTATTGTATGTGAAGTTTTATGTATAAAATAATTAACCTTTTTTTATTCATGATTAACAACGGATTGTCGACGGATTAGCGATGATCTATTTTAGAAAAATAAAATTAGTTCGATAAATTATGATAGAATAGTGATGATTTGGTAATGATTTAGCTACTACTATTTAATGACATTTTTTGTCGCTAGACAATCTCTACACCGTCGCTAAATTATTTAACGATGAAATAGCGATGTAAATATTTTTCACTAAAATAATTTAATTTTGTAGTGGAAGAGGAAATGATTTGGATCCTCTTATGGAAAAGAGATAATAATAAATTAAGTTTCCTAACAACGTGAAATTATGGTCAGAAATCAATGTTATATGGTAATATTAGATGTTATATTAGAATACATCTCAATTATACATTTGTGCTTGCATGGTTGATAGAAAATATTTGGTGATTTTAGTTAATTTATTTGTCTAATTTATGTTCAATACTTCCACATATATGTGTGTTTTTTTAATTCACTGAAAATCATTAATTTCTAGACAGAAATCTTAATTGTTCATTTGAGTATCCTTCTCTATCTAGTAGTACTCATTAAGAAGTACTTCGAATCTATATATAATTAAAAGTTGGGCATTAGTCAAATCTTGAGGAACTTTCTCCATGCAGTATTTGCCTTATCTTTTTTTTGGTCTTTTTAAATTGTTTTTCTCTTAATTAGTTAAATTAATTGATCATTTAACTCCCATATTATTTTAACTCCTATTAGCAAAAAGAATCAATTATTACTCTTGACCCTTTAACTCTCATGTTACATAATTTCTATCTTATTACATTTGACAGATAATTACACTAAAAATGCTACACATCTTCTAGCCATTCATCTTCCATAATAACTACATATACATTTATATTAATTATAGGTCAATAAATTATTTTCTCTATCCAATTAAATAGAGTAAAGTAATGATATCAGTACATTATATAAACATTATAATATTTCAAAATATTTATTTATTATAAAATAGTTTAAACTTATGTATATGAAATTCATATAATATAGATCAATATTCAATGTTCATAAAGTGTGTTATTATTTTGTCAACTCTAACTTCTTTTTTTCCTGCACCCTCACACTCTTTCCTAATTTATTTGTCGTACCAACTTAGTACTTTTCTCTTTCCTATTTTATATCTCATTCATATTTTTCGGCTTAATTAGAATTCAATTATCCTTCCTTTTTTTATCACCTTGTAATTCCAAATAAATTAATTCAATTCTCCTTTCTAAATTACCTACCTTTTTTCCTCACGCTAACACTCATATGCTTTCTATTTTTATTTTATTGTTATTTTAATTAATAGTTACCTTAATAACTTCCTTTCTTTCCTCACCTTCACATTCATTCCTGATTTATTTGTCATAGCCAACTTAGTAATCTTCCTTCTCTTTCCTAATTTATTTCTCATTCCCTATTTTTCACCTTAATTTGAATTTGATTCTCCTTCCTCTTTTTTTCTTTCCTAATTTGTTTCATCTTTTCCATAAACAAAATTGAAGTGCATAAACAATTATTTTTTCCTTCCCCTCATCACATTCTCTTTTTCCTCTTTTCTTCTCCGTCCAAATCCATTTGGTATTTCCTTTTTAATTATTCCTCATTTGTCCTTTAATTTTTCTTCCTGATTTATTTTATATTTCCATCTATACATGCATTTCCTCTCTGTATCTCTCATTCTTCTTCTGTACATTCATTTTTCCTCTTCTCAATTTTAATTCCTTTATTAAGATTTTTTCCTAATTTGCTTTATTTCTTCCTATACATAATTTTCCTTCTTTAACATGTTATTTATATTTCTCCTTGTCGCATCAAGTATTCTTCCTCATTCATTTACCTTATTAATGTTTTCCTATATCATGCCATCTACTACAATCTCTTGATCTTCCTGTTGATTGCTCTTCTTTAACATCAATCGTGAATATAAAAAAAAATGTTACATCCAATTATGTATTTCTATTATTGTCATTTATTTGGATTTTTCTCACCCTTTAATCCATTATGTAATTAAGACTTTAATTATCTTTGGCCCACTATAACTCATTCAATTTTATATTTAATGTTCTAGCAACTCAAACAAAAGTACTACTATACCTCATTAAAGAAGTTTAATATTATGGTAAGTTATGAAATCCTTCTCATATTCTGCTAATAGAAAAAAAATATTAATAAACATAAGGATCAACAACTTTATTAATAAACACTATTAAAATGAAGAGTCCAACTAGTGGAAGAAGTCGAACTGAGTAGTATTTATTAAAGAACTCAATTTAGTTACTTCAACTACAATGCATCCATGACTGTTCGTTCTCTGCGTGAAAAATTTCTCCCGATCAACCTCTATATATTTCTACCTACTCATCGAAAAAGGTAAGTAGAAGAAAAAGAGGAGAAAAAATGTGATGGCACCGCCGACCAGCTCCAACGTGGTGGTCTTCTCGAGCTTGGCACAATGACAAATCAACATAGCAGAGCTTCGCACCAAGCACCTGTCCCACGCCTTCAAGTTCGACACTGATCACGACCTTCACGAGTTTTCTTTTTTTCGTTTTGATTTTTGTTTGTGCTTATTTGTGTTCTCCATCTTTATAACTATGACATACATGATGCTAATAGTACTTTGGTCATATATTTTTTCAGTCATTTGAAGGTTGATAATTGGGAAATCACCATAATCCGACTATTCTTGAAACATACTGATGGTCGGTCGTCGTCGTCCACTTCTACCTTCGTCTTATGCATTTCTAAATCTGGACCTCTAAGCGGCTTTTCGCGTGTTACAATTAGAATTATTAGGTCACAATTAGAACTTTTTATCTCAATAAAAATTGAGTTGACATTGGAACAATATCCTTCTAACTATTTATTTTAGATCACAACTCTTACTAATAATGAAATAATTGAAAAAAAATAGAATAATATCCATTAAACCTTAAAACTATTTCTAACCTTCAACATTTTGATAACTAAAAATAAAAAATGTGTTATAATTTTGTAATATATTTAATTGAATATATATATATATATGGGATAATGACTAGTAATTTAAGTCTATTTGAGTATAATTCAAAATTCTGCATTATTTTCATTAAAAAATAAAATATATGTTGGCAGGTCATTATGTATACATTTTGTGTCGATCATATAATCATATATGTTATATTTTCATCAAATAATTTATAATCTCACAATGCGCGATAATATTTTCTAGTTGTTAAACAATTTTGTTTTCGCTAAGAATTGCTACAAAATTTTAGCTTTACCAATATAAATAATTACTTCATAATAATGACTATAGCATAGGCAAACAACATATACATGTCCAGGTTCGCGGAAGAGAAGAAATGAAGCTTCAAATGTCTCTAGCTAGCACACTACGTACAAACCCTAAAATATATATATTACACATAGGACTGCATAATTTTGTAAGTTCCTAAATAATACAGCATAAATAATTTTACAGTAGAGTACAGTCAAAGTGCATGATCATGCTCTTCCAGGAGTCCTCGGATCATGGCGACTATTAGCGCCTGATCCTGGGTAATCATTGCTCTCAATGTCCATTTTCGCAAACAGTTCCTCCACCATCCTTCCTTCCCTGCTTATCATCATCTGCACCCATGGGCAGGCATGAGATGCATATTTAGAAGCTACTGAACAAAACCATTTCCCCTAACAGTCTTGAATCCAGAAGAACTATATATAAATATATGTTATATATATATATATATATATGAAACTGATGCTTTATGAAGATAGTATATATCTATATGTACATAAAGATTAATCAGTAGAATTGGCTCCATATGTTCTTGTGATTATGAACATATATTAAAATGATGTGTTTAATCATTCTGTTGTCATTTTTTTCAGTATTTTTTTGTCTGTATATCTTAAGTAGTTATCATCTTAATTGTACTAGATATATAACCATGGCAATTTGAATTTTTTTTTCAGATCAAAGTAAAGTTAAGGATTGATAGGAAAATTAGTATGTCAGCTTATAGTCTTTGCCTGATGACCCACAAGCTAAAGTGAGGACAGAAGCCCGTGACTGCTATTGCTGTTTAGCAATCACGCATATTGCACAACAAAACAAATCTGTTAGACATCTGCAATCTAAAGCAGCACAAAGCATGCATAGCTGACTTGTGTTCAATTTTCTTGCTGCATTTATCCTTAGTATTGATACTGATCCTATGAACTGTTATACTGTCTGAAGCTTAATTTAAGAGAGAGAGAGAGAGAGAGAGAGAGAGAGAGAGAGAGAGAGAGAGAGAGAGAACCTGCTCTGCCTCTTCCAGAACTGTTGCCTCCTGGTTCCTCGAGGCAAGACTCCCTGCCAAGGTGAAAAGGACTATCAATCAGACGAGAAGTAGACAAGGCCTGAAGAAAATTCGGCATGGACAAGACAGTCTTGAGAGCATATTTTTAAACTGGTCGAACACTAACTGGTTGAAGGAACAGCACTCAGTGGGAGAAGAAGACATGAGAGGAGGAGGAGCAAGAGGGCCGAGAGCTGAAGCAAAGGCAAAGGCTTCTTATCCACCATCTTGCAGTGCTGATCAGTGGGAGTCTAATTGCTTCCTTCCTCCTCGGCCAGAGAGATCTGCAATCAAACACAACCTTTCGTTGGGTATGTGCCAAGTCCAATGGCCGCAGGCAGTGCAACATGGAGGACCATTTATATAGATCATGTTGTGCCCAGGCGACATGGTGTGCCCACATGCTAAAGTCAACTTGTATGTCATATTACTTGGAGGGTTGTGTGTGCTCGATCCCCTCATCTCCCAAGTTTCTAAACTTTTTTTTTTAAGTTCATGTCCTCCTTTTTACCACTTCCACTGTGACACTGATGACATTGACCGCCCACAAGCTCCACCTTTCTGCTGCATGACCTAACATTTTAATGGCAAGATGGACAAGTTCCTGTCCCAACACACTTTGATTACCCACTGTAAGCTGTCTTCTAACAGGCACATATATATATGATCATACCTTTTGATATTAATTAGCGAATGGGGTTGGTTTGTGACAAGAACTCATTTGCATTGGATGAATTGTGTTGTACTATTTCTGCACCTTTATTCTGATACTGTTGCCAACAGTTTACAATGTGAGATCGATCCTTTTGGGTGCAGTAAAGCCAGGACTTGTTTATTGAAGGCCTGGTTTAAGCAATTACTGATGACTGGACGCCCACAAACTAATTAGCGAAAAAAGATTCAGGCACTGGAATTGGCAAGTACTTAATGTGGGACTCCTCTGTGTCCACATGCAGAAGTGGACTGTAATGATGAATATGGCCACTAGGGGCGCATAATTAGGGGCAACTGATGGTGTTTGTCCTTCTATAAGTACATTACAGATGAATATATAATCCTGCAGCAAGATAGTCCATATTTAACTTTTGTGGCTCCAGCACTATATATGTTTATATTGCAAAAGAATGAATAATTCTGATATATAGTTTTAGTTTGTATTATGTATAGAACAGTTCTTGGTGCCCCTGCAAGCTTGTCAGAAAAGAGCGACAGGGGGAAATCTCTTCTCAGAAAACATGCAGCAGCTGTCAACTTAATTTGCAGCTATATAAAGTTTTTTTTTACGGTAAAGCAGCTATATAAAGTTGAGAGCAATATTAATTTATCTTTTATCTTATTTAGACCTTGCTTGACAAGAAAAAAGCATGCCGACTTTTTTTTCTCATTGCCACTTAAATATCTTGAAGCTGTGGAATATATATTAAATTGTTTCGCAGAAACATTGGTCGCACCGGTAAGGAGTGAGTATCAGATTATTATTATCCTCACAAATTGGTGTCACTCAAGAGTGAAGTTCTCAATAAGAATTTTCTACTACTTAAATGAAAAAGAATTATTTATTACTATGGTTTAATTCGTTAGGTAAAACATTCAAATTCTAACTAGTAGCATGCATTTTCATCATGTAGTCTAACTCCATATATTTTCATTATGTATGCACTCAAAATGGTAAGATGTCTTTATAATGACACTAAAAAGGTAATATTTGAAAAAAAAAAATCTTCCAGAAACCTAATAAAATTGCCGCAAATATTAATTAGTGATGGATGCTAGATGTTAGAAGTCACTATGGACATCCAATTTGAGACAAACAAGCTTCTTATAAATAGCTCGTCTATCTTAAATTGAGACGAATTGCAATGTCTCAATCTAAGATAGACTTTCATCTCACACTACATCAAAAATGAGTTTAAGGGACTAAACTTATTGGTCCCTAAATCTTTATTTTTGGTCCCTATAACTTATTGCAACCAAAATAATATTGGTCCCCCTTGACCCCTGCAAGCTTGTCATTAAAAGTTTTTAGGGGCCAATATTTTCTAATTAGTCACAACATAATAATTATGTGATGACTAACGTATTGATCCCTAAAGGTATACTTTTTCAAACTAATATGTTTGGTCTCTAAATGTGAACACTTATACAAACCAACAAATTTAGTTCTTAAAATTTATATTTGTAGAGATTAATTTGTTTAGTCCCTAAAATTGTATACTTCTAACCACCAATAGATTTGTTCCCTAAAAGTTTACTATATAAACTAATACATTTACCCATAAAATTATAGCAATTATAAATACCAAAATTTACTAATAAATGAATAACACATATAACAAATCTAACACGTAAAGCTTACAAACCCATTCATACGAAAAAATGAATAAAAAGAACATTAAATTCTTATTGCTTCATGATCAAGTAAAAAATTATAATGCATGTAAAAAAAGACAACTATAAAAATGTCTAACATCATGCATTAAATAACATGAAGAATGAAAGTATGAACACAAGAAAAATTATTGGCTAAGATATCTCTACCATAAGGTCAATTATAAAAGTATCTTAAAGTTGCTTGTTATCAAACATTAATCAACACTTTCTTTTATATCCTTCGGAGGTTATTGTCCCTTCATTAGGTATTCGATGAGCCATTCAATCTTCTTATCTTGAAGGGCTAGCTTCTTATCTTGAGATGCTACTAGCTCCTTAGTGTTTGCTAATTCATCCTTGGTGACATCTAATTACTCTTTTGTGGTAATTAGCACCTCCTCCAAATGAGCATATCTTCTCCTCGCNGCTTCTTATCTTGAGATGCTACTAGCTCCTTAGTGTTTGCTAATTCATCCTTGGTGACATCTAATTACTCTTTTGTGGTAATTAGCACCTCCTCCAAATGAGCATATCTTCTCCTCGCTAATATGCCTTCACGTTGAGGGGGCTTAGGACCTCGTCCATATCTAAGCACATAACCAAATCGTGTATCAAAAACTTGATCACATATTTGATCATCATTCATTGAAGGTTCTCCTTCAACTCTTGTTTCCATTTGAAGACCTATCATTTTTCCTACAATAATAAAAATTAAGATAATCATATCATAAACATAAAGTGACTTTATATCATAAAAAAAGTGACTATATATTTTTTCCACATACCAATTGCAAAAAATCACAAGTAGCACAAGTGTAAGAGAAAAAGATTCCATCTTTTCAGTATATTTTATGCCCACATACCAAATTAAAAAAAAAATAAAAAATCATTAGTAGCAAAAAGTGTAACTAAGTGATATTCATCACGTACAAGAAACATACATGGTGCATCACAAAATAAAAACTCCAAGATACAGTAAACAAATGTTCACTTTTTTCTTTTCTCTACTTGTGAAAACTTATCCCTTTGATGTGTTCAAAGTGATAAAAAAAAGAAGTCACTGATGTGTTCAGAAAAAAATGGTAAAGACATGGTAAGAAAGGTGAGACCTTGGTGTGCAGGTATAGAGCTTATGGGATCATAAATAAAGAAATGTTGCATTTCAGATTGCACAGAACTTGACAATGATATGAACAAGAATAGTTACAATGTTAAAACATACAAGTAAAGGAAACTTTGAGCATGAAAAAAAGAAGTTGTAGGAGAGATGAAATGAAAAGATTAACAAAATAACATACTGCAATAAGCATTCACATCATAGAAATATCAAATCCGACAGTAGCAACTCCTTACATTCTTCCTAACATCTTGGCATGCAAGAATGGATAAGATTCCATCCTGGTTTTTTATTTGGTTCTCTTGGATCTGCTCCAACAATACAAAGTCAAACACAAATAATGAAGAATCATTCATGTCAATTTGTTCAGGTCAATACCATTTTCTTCCTATAGAGATAAATGAAAGCATAGTAAGAACAAAAATCCTGCAATGATCATGTAATCACTGTTATATGCAAGTCCACTGAAAAAAATAAAATAATTGCAATTCTAAAGGGAGGGGGGGCAAATTCGTAGGGATAAATTCAGAACATATCAGTATCACATGCATTGTTTTTTTAAAAAAAATAGAGCAAATAAAAAATTGGAGCATGGCTTTCAGAACATATTAGTATCACTGCATGTTCTCTAATACATGCATCATGGTTTAATGCTTTCTACTATGTGCTTTGATCAGGTAAAAAATGAATGTCTAATTGCTCTCTTCCAAGGTAGATTCCTCTGCTTAGATGGGAACTTCCTTCCTGAACAGTGTACTCGTCAATCTTCCACACCATCTTCAAAGTCTAATGATGGCTTTCATGACCTCCCTGCTAATTAAGTTTTGAGTGCAGGTCCTGCAGGAATATCCTAAGGTACATGTGACTCTATAACATGTTAAAGGCGACCTATCTTTGCATGCATTGGATGACCAAAAGCAGCCATTGGACTAGAGCATGCAGAGAGAAAAAAAAATTACCATATCAAAATTATTT
The DNA here is from genome assembly GCA_001647135.1 of Pontederia paniculata. Lineage (NCBI taxonomy): Eukaryota > Viridiplantae > Streptophyta > Magnoliopsida > Commelinales > Pontederiaceae > Pontederia > Pontederia paniculata. The sequence goes on along the minus strand of LTAE01000115.1, from coordinate 52,937 downwards.
TCATGTTTACTAGTAGTACTTTTGACTCCAATAAGTGATGTGAATTAGAGAAAGATGAAACCTGCCTGATTACAACAATCTACTGAGTTATATAAACTTCTGAATAAATGGTCATTACTTAGTTCATTTTCTAAATTTTTAGATCATATTTTCTGAAGCAAAATAGCTATGTAAGTGAAACGACATAGAAAATCATCATTCTGGACCACAATGTGATGTTATGCTCTTTTGGTCTATCAACATAATTCCCTCACTCAAGGGAAGAGTATTTGAAGCAAACTAATGTACATTAAGCAAATAAGACACTTAGGTATAGACAGAAGCTAAAGGCAAAATACAAGAGAAATCCAGCATTCTTGAGTCACAAATGGCAATGTGATACACATTTGAGCAAATTAATTTATTGTATCCATGTTAAGCACAACGAAGTAATTAATGCATATATGCTGGCCTTTGTGAACTTTTTACCTGAGGCTACTAGTATAAAATTCCATGAGAAAGTTAACTACTAATAGATATGAATGCTGTAATATGTTTTTTTTATAGTTCATTTCATATTATTTTGTCAATGATGTCTTTCTTTCATGTCACTGAAATTCAACATGATAAAATCAGGACTCATCTTGCTTGGCTCTTTTTTCTTTGTTGGCATCTGATTACACCAAGATCTTTTTTGTTCTGATGTTATCATTGCGATCCAGAAATCATAAAAATGCATGTTCTAAGTTATTTTCTCAGTTGTGCATCATCATGTCATTTTTTAATTTATTGTGATTTAGAAAACTCTATTTATTCATGATTTTATTACTCAGAAAATCTATTAAAAAAAGGTTGAGTTTAAACTTCAAAAAACTCTTTTAGTTATGAATTGAATTTGAACGAGAATAAAACTTGAACTTTTTTTATACCAAAACATAAGTATTCAAATTAAGAGGCAGATATCTCAAAGCAATATTTTCTAGCATTTTGTGCACTTGAACATTCTGATCCACGAGTTCATATTAAGAGGCAGGAAGAGAACAAGAACAAATCATCCACAATGGAATCATATCTAACACAAAACAAGAGGCAAGAAGAGAATAAAGATAAAAAGAGTTTTAGATGTTGTGGAACTTTGATACCGAGGGGTAGGAGGATGGATCAAAGAAGTAAGGAGATCTATAGGTACCTTGAGATATGCTTCTCTGTCAACAGCGACGATGATGGATCTGCGTAGGGTTGCCGCCTCAGCGGATCTATGTAGGGTCACCGGCGACGGATCTGAGGAGGTCGCCGGTGGTGGATCTGAGGAGTTGTCCGGCGGATGCGGAGGGATCGCATGGAGAGCTGTCGCGATGGGAAGAGAAAGAAGCCGCAAGGGGAGAAAAGAGTCGTCGCGATGTAGAGAAAAGAGTCGTATCAATTTAGATATTTCTGTTTAATGTAATAGTCTGGATCACTGTATAGGGACCAACTGATTAAGTAATTTTAAAGATTAAATTTATAAATAGTCTCCAATGCCATATAATTATTAGGCACCAATATGACACTAGGTTCTTAATTCATATATGATTCAAATTAATTAGTGACCAATGTCAAAATTAGTTTTTAATTAATTACTTTGTAAACACCAACTAAGCTTTTGTCTCTAATATATAAGAAATTTGGGACCAATTTTTAATTGGTCTCTAAAACTTGTTTTTGGAAACTAAATTAAGGTTAGTCTCTAAATCAATTTTTTGTTGTAGTGTCAAATTTTAATAATATTTAAAAAATATTAAAATTTAAATATAAACTTTGAAATTCAAAATAGTAAGAAAAATTCAAAAATGATATAAAAATAAATTAAAATTAGAAATTAAATATAAATGAAAGTTCATTACATGTTCAAAAATTAAATTGCATTAAAGATTCAATCCTCTTCCTCATCATAGTTGACGTCGTCATCAACATCATAGTGTCCTCAACTTTCATCATTACTCTATTTTTTTATATCGGTGTATCTCCTCTAGCATCTAGTTTTACATATTTGTAAATTGTCGTTGTCAGAATTCATCTATTTGTTTTGGTTATTCTTCATGTTGTTGAATATCTTGTTGGCTTTTTTCCACTTGAAAGGAAGCATATGCGAGTTGCTCTATGATGCATATCATTTTTAGCATATTTTGTATGACATGTTTAAATATTTTTTAATTAATTTATTCATGACGTGCATCATTTTATTTAAAATTTATTTCATTTTTATAGTCAGTGTCTACTCAAGATTTCATTTTTTTTACAGATTCAAAATGAAAAGGCGTAAGGAGACAACACAAAATGATCGAGAAATAATTTTGACGAAAATTAAGAGAAAAACAATCCATCGCTATCATGAAAAGCATAATCACGACTATGAGCGCAAGTTGAACCTTTTGTCACGGGGCGTGATGGGCAACACCACGGTCGTAAGGGAAAGGTGTTAAAGAAGTTTCAAATATTGTCACGACCGTGATTGGCAACATCACGACCGTGAGCGCGAGGAGAATGATGTTCGAAGACTTAATTAATCACGACCGTGAAAACATGATTGACGGGCCATGAGTGAGGGTAGACATTGAACATTCACGATCGTGAAATTCAGTTCACGGGTAGTGAAGATATCGATCGCTTGATATCCATGTTATGGTCATGATCGTGAAATCCATCATTATGATAGTAAAATACGATTAGGAAAAGTTTATTTTAAGACATTTTTATAACTTCTCTTATCCAATTTCTTATCCAATCATTAAATAAGGCAGTTTTTGTCCGAATCTCATCAATTTCCACCTCCTTTATAAATAAAGTCTTAATCCCATCAATTCTAATATAATTTCCCATTGAAAATTATGATTTACCTTTTGGAGGCTAGAGCCAAATGCTGAAGAAATTTCGTAGAGATCAAGAATAAAGACACAGTGCAACGCATTCGGAGAAGGCTGTGTTGTTGAGATCTAGAGTTTGATTTTTATTTCGTTTTCATCTGTTGAGATGAAGTATTTCCCCTATTTAGTCATCTATATTAGGAAATTTGTGAATCCTATTTTAGATTGAATATTTTTAGTGAATTATTTATTTTAGAACATGAATGCTCTTCATAATGTTTTTTCTTCTTTATGATGATCATGAAAATAATTATTGATTGTTTAGTATTATTATTTTCATAATTCTAAGCATTTGAAGATATCGATCTTTGAATTTAAGTCATAGTATCTCGTGTCACAACCTGGATTACTCGTTTGAGAATCTAGATTGTGTGACATGTTCAGCTGGACTTAATTAAGCAGTTAACATTTTAAGTTTCGCATCGTTCATACGTTTCAGATTAAGATCTACTTAGGGTGGATCCGTTTGAATGTCTCATTTAATATGAATCTAAGATAGGTGATTGCACCTGTTTAGGAGATCACGACTTAGGCAATTCTTTGTCCATCATTAGATTCAATATGCGTTTTAATTTGATTCAATCTGACTCAGTGGAAAACTTAGTCCCTAAACTCCCAACTTTATCTGATATAATCTTATCCTCTTTCATCTGGTTAAGTTTATCTTTTCTTTTTATGTTATTTGAGTTTTCTCTATCATCTCTTCAAATTATATATGTTAAGTTGTATTAGTCCTCATAAGTTCGACATTCTTACTCTTAATTAATTTATTACTTGAATGAATAGCATGCATGCTAGTGTAATTAGAACACATCACTCACAAGAATAGATTGTCCTTATGCAAGACCAATTTTCCCCATTGCAATTAAGAGAAGGGCACCCACACTTGTCGGTGATGCCACCTGCCGAAGAGAAGAAAGAAGAGGAAACTTATCAATTTTCATGGGGCAAATTGCTCTTGCATGGGGACATTACCATAGACGAAAAGTGGAGGATCAATTTGGTAGGAGAGGATGAAGAATGAGAAAAATGGATGGGAAGAAGGGGAGGGATATTTATACGAAAATTTGGGGTGGAATTTGAGATAAAAATGATTCATTCAAATTGGGGCAAACAAATTTCCATCGCAAATCAGGATGGATATAAAATCCACCATAATTTGGGCAAACATTGATGCCGCTAAATTGTGGCGGATAGAGAAATTTGCCCCAATTTTGGAATGAAACACCCCAAATCCGGAATGTAATGTTCTACCTCGAATTGGAGTGAACATATATTAGAACAAATTTTATTCACTCTAATTTTTGTCTTAATCTAGTTTTCACCTCAAAATCCTTCGTGGTTTGAGACAAATTTATTTCACTGAAAGTCTTATACAAATTCAAGTTTTTCTTAAAGTGTGGCCTTGCAAGTAGTTTCCTCTTCCAAAACTACCATGTGCAGACAGGACAACTAATCAACTATGTACCTATTCCTCATCCTTCTCAAGGCTAAGCTACATAAACGCATATCATTTTCTTCGATAATTAATCCTTATTGAGAAGAACTTTGATAAGACTCAAAATATGACTAAAAATTATATTTGTCATTTTGAAAACTTGTAAAGCATCATTAATTTTCGAAACCAATAAGAATAATTTTATATTATTTATATATTACAATAATTTAAATATCACCAAGGACCTTCTAATTTATAGCTTACAAAATATATCAAAAAAAGTGTTTACCAAGTGTAAGAATGGACCTAGGTAATAAGGCTGGTGAGGGCAAGTTTTTTGGTGTCCAACTACTATAGCATATATGTTCCAACAAATAGCAACAATATCTTCATGCAGTTATTGCATATCATTCTCATAACAAATAATAAAACATACAACAAATAAATACTTGTGCACTAAATCTCTAACAAGATTATATTTAATTAGATTGCATAGTTGTATAGTTATCAAAATATGTATATGCACAGAAGAAGATAACCAAATAAAAAGTGTGAAAGTTTTTGCAATCTAGATATTTGTCTTGCTTCTTTTTATGATATTAGAGCTTCATTGATTTGAGATATGTTGGGAATATAGGACGAGGGATAGACAAATAATCAAAATAGCGAATTAAAATAAAAAATAAAGATTGACACAAAGATTTTTAACGTGATAAAATTCTCTTGATCAATGTGAACAAGAGGAAAACATTCACAGACAAAGAATATCACCACCAAAGAGTTTTCACTATCAAGAAGAAGAGAATACATCATAAAATCATAATCATTATTTATAAGAGTCCATACCACGGGGGGCTTCAACCCCGCACCTTCAAAGAGATCAATGTCGGGCTAAGGGCTTGGGCCATTTTTTTCTCAATTTTTTCTTTTACAATTTCAAGTACTGAGTATAATAATTCAAGGCACAACAACAAATCTCCACCTTGACTTGAATTTTACATAACTCTCAAAATAAAAGAAAATTCATCATATCCTCCTTTGTCAAATGACCTTGATGGGCTTAACTTCCTCTTTGTGAGATGCCAACCAAGTTCGAACAAAATTTAAACTTGGCAATAGGCAAACTCTTTGTCATCATGTCTACAGGATTGCCATGAGTTCTGATCTTCTGAAGTTGCACATCCTTCTTTTGCATTACATCACAAACAAAATGATATCTCACATCAATATATTTTGTCATTTCATGATGAATTTGATCTTTTGTAAGGTGTATTGCACTTTGATTGTCACAGTAAATGCTAGTAGTTTTCTCATTCATGTTGAGTTCTTCAACTAATCCTCTCAACCAGATGACTTCCTTTACAACTTTAGTAACAATCATATACTTTGCTTCAGTGGTGGATAATGCTAATGTGTCATGCAAAATAGCTTTCCAACTAACACCACAATCACCAATAGTAAAAATATAACCTGCGAGAGATCTTCGTCTATCCAAAACCTAAATCAACATAACTAATCAGACCAATTGTATTCTTACCAAATTCTAAACATGCTTCAGAATTGCTTCTTTGATACCACAAAACTAACTTAATTGCTTGCCACTACATCTTCCTTGGATTAGACATGTATATATTAGCAACATTAACTGCATGAGATATATCTGGGCGAGTACAAACTATAGCATACATAATACTATCAACTGCACTTGAGTATGAAACTTTTTACATATACCTTATGTCATCATCTGATTATGAAGAATATGAAGCTGAGAGTTTGAAGTGTACTACAATATGGGTGCTAACTGACTTTGCATCATGCATTGCAAAACGCTCCAAGACTTTTTCAATATATTTTTGCTTAGAGAGAAAAAATCTTCTAGAATATCTATCTTTAGAGATCTCCAATTAATATGTCATCAACATAAAGTAACAAATATATGAAGGATCTTTCAGCAAGCTGATGCAAATAAATACAACTATCATACTTACTTCTCATAAAATCATTGCCCAACATAAATGAGTCAAACCTTTTATACCATTGACTAGAATATTGTTTGAGTCCATACAAAAACTTCTTAAGATGACATACATGACATTCTTTATCTTCAATATGGAACCCTTTGGTTGCTCCATGTATATATTCTCTTAAAGATCACCATGAAGAAATGTTGTCTTTATATCTAGCTGCTCAAGTTCAAGATTATGCATAGCAACAATAACAAGTAAAGTACTAATTGAAGTATATTTTACCACTAGAGGGAACACATCATGAAAATCAACTCCCTCCACCTGACTATAGTCTTTTGCAACCAACCTTGCCTTGTACTTAGGGTCTTCATTACTAAGTTCTTCCTTCTTCTTAAACACTCATTTGCAGCCCACAATCTTTTTGTTAATCGGTGGTTCCACAACTTCCAAGTGTCATTCTTTTGTAAAGACTTCATCTCCTCTTACATAGTTATTACCCATCTGGTGTAATCTGGAGCTTGTATAAGGAACTCTGGAGCTTGTATAGCTTCCTTATATATGGAAGGATCAGGAAATTCGATATTTTCAGCAACACTTAAAGCATAAGCTACAAAGTTTTCAAAATTCAATCTTTGCGGTGTCTTTGTTTCTCTCTTCTGTCTGTCACGAGCCAACATATATTGTTGCTGAACATCAGGAGATGCTTGAACTTCATGAGCAATATCTCCGGTTTGAACATCTTTCTTTTCGTCAGAATGATAAGTTTCAGTTCCACCTTCTCCAAAGCATTTTGTTTTCTTGTATCATTAATCATAGACAACTTCTTTCTCGAGTAAAGCATCACATATTCATCAAAAGTAACATCTCTATACATAATAATTTTTTTAGTTTCAAGATACCATAATCTAAAACCTTTAACACCAGATTTATAACAAAAAACTATGCACTTTCTAGTTCTAGGTTCAAGTTTTTCATCATTTACATATGCATATGCAGGGCAACTGAAACTCTTAAATATGAGTAATTAGGAGGACCATCTGACCATACTTCTTCAGAAATCTTCAAATCCAATGATCGATGGGTGGATCGATTGACTAAATGACATGCCATGTTGATAGTTTGTGCCTAGAAATTATTTCATCATCCTGCATTTAATAACATGCATCGAGCTCTTTCAAGTAGAGTTTTGTTCATTCTTTTTGCGATGTTGTTCTGTTGTGGAGTCTTTACAACTGTGTGGTGTTTTATAATACCTTCTTTCTCAAAAAAAATTAATTTTGAACTACAAAACTCGAGTCCATTATCTGTTCTCAGCCTTTTAACAACTTTTTCAATTCATTTTTTCTAACAAATTTTTCCACGACTTAAATATCTCAAAGACATCATCTTTATGTTTCAAAAAGTATACACTAACTTTTCTGGAGAAATCATCAATAAATATAAGCAAATATCTATTACCTCCCTTTGAAGAAACTTGAGAAGGACACCCATAAATCTGAATAAATGTAATCTAGGATTCCGTTCGTCTCTTTTACTTTTCAAAAATATAATGTTCACATAATTTTAACTTTCCAACTTTTGACCCTATAAGAATACCTCTATTGCTTAGAACTTGCATGTCCTTCTCACTCATATGACTCAAACGCATGGGTCATAATTTTGTATAATCTTCTACTGAAATAGATGATGAAACCTGAACTTGTTACAGTCAAACCAAGAAGAACATGCGAGCTATCAACTTTTGAACATTCCATCAACATAAGAGCACCCCAAAAAATTTTCTTTCCATTGGACTCTATAACAGCTTTGCAACCATTTGAGTCCAAAACACTAAGAGAAATGAGATTCCTTTTCAGATCAGGAAATGTGTGACATCTGTTAAGGTTCGGACAACTTCATTCTACATCTTAATCTGAATAGATTCAATGCACATAGTCTTACAAGCTAACTGCTCATAAGAACAACTCCACCTTTAACCGGCTTGTATGTGGAGAATCGATCCTTATTAAGACACATATGGTATGAGCATCTAGAATCGAGAATTCCTTCATTTGAAGATCTAGACTTATTAGTCATCGTCACAACCAAAACATCTTCATTTTCGCTCTCGGCTACACTTACATCTGCTACATCTGACTTCTGATTTTCCTTCTCGTTGCTCTCATTTAACTTTTTATTTTTGTTTTGCAATGTGTAACATTCTATCTTGATATGACCTTTTTTTTACAATAATTACAGATTTTATCTCTATGCTTCTATTTAGATTTGGATCTATCTTGATTCGGATTTTTTTTATGTTTGCCTCTTGAGATCAAATCTAAAACATGCTCATCTGATTTCCTGCTGGATCACAATTCATTGTCATATATTTTCTTACTCAGAAGTTTGCCTTTGACGTCATCAAAAATAAGTTTGTCCCTACCGTAGATCATAATTTCTTTAAAGGTTTTATATGAAGATGACAAAGAGCATAGAAGCAATAATGTTTGATCTTCATCATCAACCTTAGCATCTACGTTTTTCAAATTATTGATAAGGATAATAAACTCTCTAATATGAGATCTGATCGATATACCTTCTGTCATACAAAAGGTGTATAGTTGCTGCTTCAACACAAGTCGATTTACTAAGGTTTTTGTCATGTACAGAGTTTCTAACTTTAGTCATAGATCTCCCGATGTCTTCTTTGTGAGGACTTCCTAAAAAATATCGTTCGTCAGGCATGACTGAATCGCGTATATGGCTTTCTCATCAGGTTCCTCCTAGGTGAACGTCTTCGTAGTATCGATTTCTTTCCCGATAACGTCTTCTTCAATCCGTTCTGAACCAAAATGCCAAACATCCGAACTTGCCACAAATTGAAATTTGTGTTGCCGTCAAACTTCTTGTTATCAAATTTCGTTGTAGTCATTGTTGAAAAATTGATTGTGAAAAATCTCGTGCTTTGTTACCAATTTGTTGAGAATATAGGACGAGAGATCGATCAATAATCAAAACAATGAATTAAAATGAGAAAGAAAGATTGACACATATTTTTAACATGGTAAAACCATCTTAATCAATGTGAACAAAAGGAAAACATCCACGGGCAAAGGAGGCTGCCACCAAAGAGTTTTCACTATCAAGAAGAAGAGAGTACATCATAAAATCCTAACCTTTATTTATACGAGTTCATACGACAGGGGGCTTCGCCCCCCGCACCCCCACGGGAATCAGTGTCGAGCTAAGGGCTTGGGTCATTTCTTCTTTCATAATTTTGAGTATAAGGTATAATAATTCAAAGAACAACAACAAGATCAATGTCCTCTAATTTTATCTATCCACTTTATAGATGGTAGAATCATCAAAAATTCCATTGAAGATTCAGTCAACCATCTATAGTTTTATCTTATCTGATTCTCCAAGCAACACACTCATCTTGTGCTAGTTGCATGGCACAAACTACTTGATGTGGTCAAGAGAGAGGAGAAACATCCTTTGCACAAATAATAAGTTGGGCTTCGTTGATGACACAATGAATTGACCCATTGAAGAAGATTCCAATGTTGAGCAATAGGAAGTTTGCAATCCATGCTTATAGCTTGGATCTTCGATTTGTTGGACAAAGATTTGCAAACCAGCATTGCATGAAGATGTTAAAGCTTTGTAGGAGGATCTGAAATAGAGATTTTCCTAAGGTAATGTTATTAGAATTTACCAACTTAATTATGAGATTTGTCTTCTTAAGCAAGATGGGAGGATGGTTGTTGAATATTACACCAAGTTGAAGGGGTTACTAGATGAGTTCAAAAACTTTGCCGAACTCCCCACAATTGCGACATATGTGATGTTGTCACCAAAAACTCTGCACAAGGGGAAAGAGGAAAGGCTAACCAATTTCTTATGAGTCTTAACTCTGACATCTTTGGAATTGTAAGATCAAAGTTCAGATTGTCTAACCTTGTTTGACAAGATTTGTGTTTTAATTATTCACGAAGAACAACAAAAGAAAATTTCTCGTGAAGCAACTCCTCTACCAACAGCCTTCTTTCAGCCAATGGCTACAAATCAATTGGAAAGAGACCATGTTGTGATTATTGTGGGAGGATCGGTCATGTATAAGTTACATGTTTTCAATTGAATGGCTATCCATCATAATGAGATCCATCCAAAAAGAACACAACTAAGAAGGACACATCAGATAAATTAGTGGATAGATCAACCACACAATTTCCTCTTATGTTCGCCAATGTAGCTCAAAGTTTTACAAACAGTGGCATTTTTTGAAGGTGTTGGTAGCTTATCTAAATTATCACGAAACATTTGCTTCAATGGCAAAGCTTGTGACCATGCGACGTTTTCTTACAATAGTTACTTACAAGAAATGGGAACTTCATCAATTGAATGTTCAGAATGCTTTTTTTCATGGTGATATTGATAAAGAAGTCTACATTTTTATCCCACTTGATTTTACATCTCATTCTTCTAGTATCACTGTTTTCTCGCCTGTGAAAATCTCTTTATGATTTGAAGCAGGCATCACAACTGGTTTGCAAAGTTTACTAATCTTAGTAACTTTCGTTCTACTCAATTAGTTGCATACCATTCCTTGTTTACTTATTCTAATGGCGTGGTGTATATGGCTATATATATATAGTCGGTGATTTGATTCTTTCCACTAATAGCCCGTGCCACTCTCAATTATTCAAAGACTACTTAGAAGAGCATTTTCATATAAAAGATCCTAGTCCTCAATGTTATTTCCTTGGCATTGAGGTGGTTCCTCACAACTCTAGTTTGTTTTTGTATCAACGAAAGTATACATTAGACATACTTAATGAGTGTGGCATGTTAGGATGTAAATCTTCTCTCTTTCCTATGAACCAGCAACATAAACTTTCTGTTGATTTTGGAATGTCTCTAGCTGATCTAGGACAATATCATTGTTTGGTTGGATGATTAATTTATTTGATTATAACTCGGTTTGAGTTAAGTTATCCTATTCATATCTATCATAGTTTATGCAGAATTGTCGTCAAGGTCACTAGGATGCTTCCATTCGTATTCTTCGCTATCTTAAAAAGTCATCTAGTCAAGGCATTCTTCTTCAACCTTCATTGTTAAATATCATAGTTTACAATGGCTTTAATTGGGTCAGGTGTCCTATGATCAGACGTTCTATTTCAAGCTATCTTGTGACATTTGGGGACAGTCCTATTTGTTGAAAATCTAAGAAACAAAGCACAATATCATGCTTCTCTACTAAGGACAAGTATCTACACTTCCAACTACAACTTGTGAGCTTTTATGGCTTCGAAGTCTTATTTCTTCTCTTGGCGTGCAACACTCAGATGTTATGCATATTTACTATGATAATCAATTTGCACTTCATATACTTCGAAATCCAATATTTTTCTAACAGAATAAAACATATTAAAATTTACTACCATTTTGTATGTATCACTTTCATGTCAAAGCAATTTCAGTGTCATATCTTTTGACTAAACTCAAACTTGCTTACTTATTCAGTAAAACCCTCGGTCGAGATCATTTTCAATTTGTTTTATCCAAGTTGGCATTTGTAATCCTCACTTTCTAGCTTGAGGAGGAGTATTATAGCGTATTTATTCTAGTAAATATCGACAATATTGATGATAGAAAATTTGGTATAGAATTTCATGTCTAGAATTATGTTTTTGCCATAAGTTTAATTATTTTATGTTGTATGTGCATCTTTCAATTCCCTATCTGATATCTACTATCTTTCACACTCAGAACGGTTTTTTTTAGCATGATTCTTATGATCTTGTGTTCGTTTGGTTACAGAGACCTAGGGAGAAAAGTTTCAAAGTCAGGCATCTTCTGAAGTCAATGGTAGCATATGGAGATAGATTCACACTTGAAGCTCTCCCCCAAAGATGATGAAGAAGACATGTTCACACCTTGCCGCTACCAGAAAAAAATCATAAATGACAAAATCCAACCACTTGTACTAGAAGATTCCTCTATCACATTCCTAGACTTTTCTTGCAGCAAAAGATAAAGGACATGTGTCAATAAGGCAGGAAAGGACCACTGAGGTATAAAAAGAAATACAAAGACAACTTGGAGGGGGTTCACCACTCTTGATAAGTGAGGAGGTGACTATTGTTGAATCTTGAGAAAAAAATATCCAACAAAGGAGAGAGATCTAGAGCTAAGTTTAGGGTGGTTGATTTTGGATTGCAGCAAGGAAGATAGGAAGAACTACTATTGCTTTTCTATTTCTAGATTCTTGTAATTTTTCGACTGGATTCTTACTTTTATCAGTTTGGGATGTTCATAATGAATTTAACGGGATAAATTTTCCTAGCCTAGCAGGATAAATTTGCATAGCCTAGATATGAGAGTGTTAGAGAACGCTTACTTGTTGTATTGAACTCATTTTGGCTGAATATATTTCCACTATAATCATCCATTTTACTCTTATCGTGACTATTTATAGTTTCTTTGATTTCTAAATTTATGGATTGTTCTTGCGGGTGAGATTAAGGTGTGATCTTGTTGCAACTTTTATCTGAGATGGTAGATTGTTGTCGGGTACTACTATAATCCGAGAGGGGAGTAGAACCTTAAGAGGTCGTTATTGATTTCTTATCTTAGTGGAGGTGTTGGCCGAGAGGCAGTACCTTCTACTGAGTGAAACACACGAGTGGCTGAGGAGTTATTGACGAGTGAATGTTGAGTAGAATGGATAGAGATTGTTCAAGCATCGAGAATTGCCCATAGTAATCTCTAGGGATTCGTGTTTTGCATGTCTTATCTATGAGAGTAATGGGGTTGTCATTCATTTATCTAAGGTTATCATTTGTGTGGTCTAATGTTTCAGTAGCAAGGACGAGTTTGAAAACATCTCTCATGTCCTGACATTCATCTCCCATTGAGGGATTCATTCTTCTTCCTTTGTATCTGGTTACTCTTGCTTCTTTTAAACTTGAAAATCCCAAAATAGTATATCTTCTTATCACATTCCTAGACTTTTCTTGCAGCAAAAGATAAAGGACATGTGTCAATAGGTAGGAAAGGACCACTGAGGTATAAAAGAAATATGAAGACAACTTGGAGGGGGTTCGCCACTCTTGAGAAGTGAGGAGGTTACCATTGTTGAATCTTGGGGAAAAATATCCAACAAAGGAGAGAGATCCAGAGCTAAGTTTAGGGTGGTTGATTTTGGATTGCAGCAAGGAAGATAGGAAGAACTACCATTGCTTTTCTATTTCCAGCTTCTTGTAATTTCTCAAATGGATTCTTACTTTTATCAGTTTGGGATGTTTATAATGACTTTAACGGGATAAATTTTCCTAGCCTAGCATGATAAATTAGCCTAGCCTAGATATTAGAGTGTTAGAGAACTCTTGTTGTATTGAACTCATTTTGGCTAGATATATTTCCACGATAATCGTCCATTTTACTCTTATTGTGACTATTTATAGTTTCTTTGATTTCTAAATTTATGGATTGTTCTTGTGGGTGAGATTAAGGTGTGATCTTGTTGCAACTTTTATCTGAGATGGTAGATTGTTGTCGGGTACTACTATAATCCGAGAGGGGAGTAGAACCTTAAGAGGTCGTTATTGATTTCTTATCTTAGTGGAGGTGTTGGCCGAGAGGCAGTACCTTCTACTGAGTGACACACACGAGTGGCTGAGGAGTTATTGACGAGTGAATGTTGAGTAGAATGGATAGAGATTGTTCAAGCATCGAGAATTGCCCATAGTAATCTCTAGGGATTCGTGTTTTGCATGTCTTATCTATGAGAGTAATGGGGTTGTC
>LTAE01000115.1:5140-21112 GCA_001647135.1 Pontederia paniculata | reverse complement strand
GCATAAGGTGCTCGTGATGATGTTGCTGCACATGGACACTAGAGTCCCTCTTTCTTATATTTATTTTATATGTCATTAAGTTATATTTCTCATTGTAATAATTTTAAAGATGTGTGACTCAAATATTGTCATGTTCTCAGACTTCCGCACATGTTTATATGTATGTCCACTTTTATTCAATTTGGTATTCACCTTCCGAATAAATTGTATTCCTTTCTTTGATTAGTCAAAGTCTATCTCTAAGTCAAGATTTATGCCATGTAATTAAGTCTCCGTAGCGTCTCCGAATGTGCATTTTGTCATATGACAGGGTGTGTTTTCGGGGCGTTACAATTACATATAATGTCAATACGTTTGACTCCTAGAACTAAATTCTATGAAGTTCTAACAATTTATCGATTTAATAAATTAATTTTATCAGCATTTGAATAAATTAAAAAGTTGATTTGACAAATTATTTTTTTTGAATATATAAGAACGAAAAATATAAAATATTTTGTAATGAAGATAATAAAGTTAATTAAATTAGAAAATTATAATAATAAAATATTTTTATATGATATATTTAACATAATATAATAAAATAATTTTTAAATAATTAATAATAAATAAAAAAATCAATCTTATGTACAAGATAACAAAATACTTTGTTAAATTTAAATTAAAGTAATAATTACAAAATAATGTCATAGAATAAGTTTAAAATTAAAAATATTTTTCTAATTATAATATTAAATAAATATAAAGTTAATAAGTAACTAAATGGTTGAATTAATTAAGATAGTATGTGGAGAGAAAGGAAAAGTAAAAAAAAAGAAAGCATCAGGTAAAAAAAACATAAGTTTTAAGATGAAGTTGGGATCGCGCCAAATTCATATGCACGGAGCTTCGCGTCCGTTAGGTGTCTAGAGCAAGGTTCTTGGGATCGAATCCGAAGAAGTTTTCTGAATAAGTCGGTCCGATGTAATTGATTAAATTAAAAAATTTAATCGAATAATATTAAAAATATATTAAATTAAATATAATTTATAATTTAGATAAAGAATCATAAATAATATAATTAAATATGAAAGAAATTAAAATTTACCTTCAAATTATATTAGCTATAATCAATTAATATTTATATAATATAAAAAGTATTACTAAAAATATATCTTATATAATTATTTATTTAAACATAAATATCAAATAAATATTTTTTATAATTAAAAAATAAATAAATACTGGTTTAAAAAACTTTGAAAATATAATCCTTTTTCATGCCCGGTTACTCACCTTCCTCTTTTCACAAAAAAGATCACTTTTTTTTTACCAACTCAAACGATTTAACCCCTATTTTTTTCTAAATTTTAAAGTTATATTCGATCAAACTCATTGTCCAACTTTTCTATTAAATCAGGATCGAATTAAATCCTAATCTATGGTCGAACTGATTGGTTCGATCCGATTATGACAAAATTGATATAAAATTATATTATTTAGCAAAATCGACCAAAATTAGTGAAATCATACTCAAATTGTAGAACACACCATCTGGCTCATGTGGAAAAAACTCTTCTTCACCACTATAGTTGCCAAATTAAGTATGAAATTAATTTTTTTAGTTCAAAAAATATGTGTATCCGTTCACAGATTCAATTTCTAATTATTGATCCTCTTTAAAACATATTTGAATAAAATTAATTAAAAAACTTCATCAAATACCTATCCAACAACAAAAAAATACGCTTTTAAGTTCTTTCAAAGAGAGATGAATATCGTGATAATATTAAGTAATTCTTTTTACATAAGTTGAAAACATAACACGATTTATGTTTTATTACTTCATTTATACCTTATATATTTCCTGTTAAGACATTTATACAATATATGTCAAATTCTATTCAAAATATGAAAACTATCTTGTTCTACAATTTTCATCTTGAATATGGTCAATCATATAAATTTATTTTTGTATTAAGTTTAATAAAACATAGTATGATTAATTAAGAATGTTTTTTCATTTAAAAATTATCTTAGTTTTTCTTAAAAAAAAATCTAAATTTGTATGTGGTTGGATTTTTCATTAATAAAGAAGAAAGATAATTCTTTGTTTAAGCTGGGCAGGCTTCAATTGTCATTTGTCAGAGGCCCACTGGGCCATGAGTTGCTCCAGCGCTCTCGTGTTGATAAAAAGAAACCCTAAGAGGTGCGTTCTCTTTCTTCCTCGCTCTTGCCGCCGCCGCATTCCGCGTTCCGCCGAGGTGCGTTCTCTTCTGCTCCGCAACGGCGATTCCTTCTCCGCATTATTTTCTATCGAAATCATTCCTTTTTCACATTGTTCATGCCATTTCTCATATCCTATACGTCGGATTATGATCTGTGTATCCAAAAGTTGCACTTTTTTCGTAGTATTTCTCTTGATTGTGCGCTGATCGAAAGATTGAGCGGGTAGCAAATGGGCGTCGTCCTTTAGTATAAAAACTGCTGCTTGTTGCTTGGATTCTGCAGGAAAAGAGTTCGTATGTGGTTTTAATCTTTCTCTTGATCTCCAGTCTGCGTTGTTGTTAGGTGAAAAAAAAATGACGCTCTATTTGGCGTAGTTTCCTGTTATGATGCCTTTAGGGGATCTTGAAATGCTGAGCTTCTAGTTCTTTTATTACAAAATTAGCTTACCTTGTTATCTTTTACCTGGTTGAATGAAGGCAGCAGAAATTGCTAGTTAGTTAGTAATATTTGTATGCATATAATATGATGTTGAAGGTCAAGTGCTGTGATTTGTTTGTGATTATTTTGATTTGTGCTGTCTATGAATTTCACATTAAAACTCTGTTCTGTACCACGAGGACTACATAATTGCCCGAGCCTTAGGTTTTCAATCTCTTGTCGAGTGCATTTGATGTGGTCATTCATAGTGCATTTCATTTTTCTTTTCTGGTAACTTGTAGTGTGTGCAACTGGATTTTTGGTTTTTGGTCTAATTCTGTTTTGATATACCTATTAAATTGTTATCTGCCTTGAGTATGTTTGGCTTTTTATTATTTTAACTCTTATAGATTTATTCTGCTATTGCAATCTGATTCTTGATACTGATTTCTTGCTAATTCTCTGTGTAGGAAAGTGTGCTGAAGTTATCCCAGAGTTGAGAAGATGGTTCTAAAGTATGCCTTCTAAACATCTTATTTCATGCTTGATTTTCTAGTAGTGATTCTATTTCAAGATCTTTCCAGTTTTTTGAAAGCTAAAGAGCAGTTATTTTCTCAACCATGTTTATATCTATTCTCAATTGTACTGCAATATAAAATCAATGGTGTTATTGCCTATCAGATTATCTTGTTTAACCAACAAATGGTAACAAGTTTATTATTACATTCTTTAATCAAAATTAGAGAACCATAGATAATCTGGATTTTTATGTTCTGTTCATGAACTGCAGGACTGAACTTTGCCGTTTCAGTGGTGCTAAGATTTATCCTGGAAAGGGTATTCGATTTATCCGATCGGACTCCCAGGTATGCATATTAGGACATGGGGGGTCATTGATCAATTAGTAAAACTTACCATTGATCAATTAATAAAACTCACCAAGATGAACAAATTTTGCATTCTTAGGTCTTTCTTTTTGCGAACTCAAAATGCAAGCGCTACTTCCATAACCGCCTGAAGCCTGCCAAGCTCACCTGGACTGCAATGTACAGGAAGCAGCACAAGAAGGTGTCTTTTTCACTTTATTTATCTCTGGCATTTTTTTATATACTCTGACACTAACTAGATGAGTTACTGATTTCTAGTCCAAACTTTATATTTTGTGTGAATTGCCATAAACGTCTGTGCTACTCAATTTTTTTAATTAAATTATATGTAGCTTCTCTTTAGTAAGCGCAATAATTGCTATAGGATTGAATCCTCTTTCCTTATTCAAATGCTTTTGACTCTCTTAATGTAGGACATTCATGCGGAGGCTGTGAAAAAGAGACGTCGTGCCACAAAAAAACCATATTCCAGGTCCATTGTTGGTGCCACCCTTGAGGTTATTCAAAAGAAGAGAACTGAGAAGGCTGAAGTTCGTGATGCCGCGAGAGAAGCAGCTCTTCGGTACTTTCTTCCTCCACTAATTACTTCATCTTTTGTTATCTTTACAAGTTCAAAGTTACCATAAGATGAAATGTGTCATGCTTTCATAGTATTGTAAATATCTCTCATGATGTCCTCTTATAATCCCTCTTTGGACCATGGGTACTGTTCCTTACATTTCAAAATGCTTCATTGTCATTAAAATCATCCCATCTGATTTAGCTTTTTTAATAGGTCGTCTTATTAGGCTTTAACTAGGAAGGTTTAGCTTCTACTTTGTTGTTATATTCCCATTTGATCCTTTCTTGATTCCCTAGGTATACTTGAGTTCTATGTTTTAGTGATTATCAGAGCTGATTTTATCAATTCAATTAAGATAATATAAGTGTTTACTTGGAGCCAGCGGATTAAGGTAAAATGCATGCCAGCCTTTGTTTAGGAAACTGGAAAAGTGAAACTGAATTGTTTATCTTTCTGCAGTGAGATCAAGGAGCGTATTAAGAAAACAAAGGATGAAAAGAAAGCTAAGAAGGCCGAGACGGTGGCTAAATCTCAGAAGACTCAGAGTAAAGCTGCTGCTCCCAAGGCTCCCAAAGGTCCTAAACTTGGTGGTGGTGGCGGCAAGCGATGAAGGCCCATATCTCCAATTTTTGCTTAATTTGCTTTCCGCAAATCTGTCAGTCGATTTTTCATATCTGCCCTTTGAACGTCATGCTTGCCATCTTTATTTGTCCTGTTATCTCTTAAGGAACACAATAGTAGTTCTTTTGTTGTCTAGTTTTGTAAGATCTAAATGTTATGAATCTTTGCAATTTCCGTTATTTCAAATATGCTGGTCATGGTCTGGTTGTAGGAGTAGAACTTGCTCATTAGTGTTTTCGTTTAGCAACTCTTGTTGATATGATAATTGCCGATTTGGCTCATTGGTCGCAAATTTCTCAATGATTGGATGGAAATTTTACATCATCCAAAATTTAACAAAGTTCTAAGGTTATTAGTTTTTAAGAGTCCAATGAAATGTTTCTGGATTTTGAAATGGACAAAAGATGATTTTATATACTAAGTACACTTTAATATGAAATGTTAATATTTCGAAACGCCAGCGTCTTTATTTTTCTTTTGATATATTACTTATTAGAATTTTTCCTTATATTCTGTTATCATTTAGTAACTGTTTTATTATTCGGAAAAAAATGGTCTTGATTATATTCCTCATAAATGTTAATGGTATAACACATTTTTCATCTTTCCACGTCATGTTAATAGAATCCATAACTCCTGATACATGACATACCTCCCTTGGTGGCTTCTATTGATCTTATCTTTTTTAGTGGGATCAATATAGTGAGTGCATGACTCATCATAGTAAAGAAAAGTTCTGACATCATTGAAGCTCCTAGTAGCACATAAGATTATTTCATATATTCTCACGGCCAAAATTACTTCCTTTATCCTTGAACTTTTTGTTATTGACATAGCATGTCCTTATTCTCATTCTTCAGAAATTATACAAATTTCCAAAAAAATTCATCATATTTGTTCTCTTATCTTTTAATTTTTTTTCTCTTACTACAATATTTTTTTTTGATACATAAATTCTAGTTATGTAATCTTTTATGATTATAATATCTTTTTCTCTTATTATAGTGACACTAAAATTTTAGGTTTTTCATATTCTTTTGAATTTAATGTTTAATAAAGTTTCATGAAAATGCATTGATCATTAAAAAAATAGTATACTTAATATATATATATATATATATATATATTAACGTTTTATGGTAATATAATAAATAATTATATTTTTAAAACATCAATGTAGTTTTATTTTTTTAACATATTTAAATAAAAGAATACCTGATTAATATTTTATCCAATAAATAAAATCTCAAATAAAATATACTTTACTTTAGCCATATAAAATTTAAAATAATAAAAGATAAAATATTATAATTGGAGAAAAAATATTTTGGAGGTTTTGGGATCTTCTGCAACTATTGAAGAATAAAAATGACATAGAATGTTTCATAGTGTAAAAAATAAAAAAGCTGGAAGGTATAACATACATTAAGATCAACAAAGATACCCTTATTTATTATATTCAGATCGAGTATTATATGCAAATCATTGTTTCCAGTGAGGAGGCTGCTCAAGATAAATGAGGAAATTCGAGGATTTATCCTTTGCAAAATGGAAAATAGCTTCAGCTAGTAAGAAGTCTCAATTAAAAAGAATTACTAAATTTTTATGTGATTCGAAATAACACATATTAATTAAAAAAATAAAAAAAAATATGACGATAATTGAAAAGAAATAACTCATGGTACTCTTCATGAGGGATAATTGGGTCAAAGTCACACTTTATTGATTTGGATCAGTACCTCAACAATATAATCAATACTAATCAATCATCCATTCACCACACACCATGAGCAGAATGACATAATAAATAAAGATTGTCGTGTTTCACACTATCATTATTAATTTACATCCCAGAGGATGTGAACCTGTCTATATCTTGCAATGTAAGATGACCATTGTGTTGGTCTCTTCTTGTGGCCCTTCGGATACGGGTTGCACAGATTCATTGAATATAAAACTCCCACTGTTAATCAACACAACTAATCAATTTCATATTATTTAAGTAGCTTTCAAGTTTCGATTTTTAATGTACACAGTTAAAATGAATTATGGTCAATATCACTTTTCCAAAATGTCTCATTTTTTTTATCTGATATGAATTGAAACAGAGTTATTTCACTCGTTTCACTGAAATAAAAAAAAACATTCTGAAACATTCATTACTTTCCAAAATAGGAAGCCTACGTGCATGTCCTGTAATATGATTAATTCAGCAAATAAAATACTTGATCGGAAATTCTCATCAATATTCACGGCTATATTCAGAGCCACTGTTACATAATCAATTCAGTTCTGAGCCAATAGAAAAACTCTCTTAAAAAAATATTGAAAAGCTCGAACTCAAATTATTGATATTCTCATTTCTCAATCTCTTAATTTAAATCGATTGTCATCTAAACCAACTCTAGTTGGTTCAGAAATTCATTTTTGGGTTCTTCTCTTCCTAATACTGAATCAGATCAAACTTTCCACAACATTGGCTGTCCACTATTAGCTTCGAACTTTAAGTACACGCAAACCTACTGTACAAAAAGGATCCTACTTTTTTTTTTCCTTTTTGCATTATGTGATCAGCTCATTGTGTACCTAAGTGTGAATTTAGTACTAATTGTGGGTTGAGCAAGGGGAGGCTAATGACGTTGAATTGACTGCCATCATATATATTAGTGAAGTCCGACAAGATCCTGGAGGTCACTGGCTTCTTTGCAGGGTGCAAGAGATCGCAGCCACCACCGTAGCAGCCATCTCCAGATATCAGGCGCTTGAGAGCGTTGTCTGTCGCCATGACAGTGTGCTCCGTATGTGACTGTGAGGTCTTCTGCGCTTGGTAAATGTTCTCATTGTTGTCTACACCGAGAGCTTGGTCCCCGAAGGGGCATCCAAATGAATAATTCTCTAGTTCGAGCATGTCGGAAGGGTTGTCGAACAACCGAGAAATCGAAGAGTAGTCCACAGCATCCAGGAGCTCAGTCAAGGAGCATGATTTTGGCAGCTTGAGAAAAGTATTGTTGGCCGGCGTGTTGTCTGATGTGTTCGGCATGTTGAAGGCCTCGTCCACGCCCTTGTACTCTTCCTGTTCAGCATCGTCTGAGGAAGATTGATGGCCGCTCTTCCTGTAGATCCTACACAGAACCCAATCGTCCAGCTGAAACAACAACGCAGGGCGTTAAAACCAGAGACGCAACACACGAATACATCCATCAACTGCAAGCATCATCTCTTACCCTCATGGACGAGTCTCTACGCTTCAGAGGCTTGCAGCCGTTGGCCTTCTGCGACTGCGCCAGGCGGTACTCGTGCATGACCCAATCAGTCTTGACGCCCTTGGGCGGCCTGCCCTTGTAGAAGACGAGGGTCTTCTTCGCTCCAACGCTCTCCTTCCCCTCGCCGGAGACGATGGCCTTGTCCGTCCCTGTGGCCTTCCAGTACCCGGAAGCCGCCGCGCGGTTCGGCCGGACCCCGTTCGGATACTTCCTGTCCCTCGGGCTGAAGAAGTACCACTCCCGCTCCCCAAACATCGATTTAGCTGCTTGGACACCGATCACACACAGACACACATAACATGTGAACAACTCGATCAGAATCAGAAAGCATGCATGCATGGCTAAAGATGGAAGAGTCAGTAGCAAACCGGGAAGGTCCCATGGGTTGAACTTGTAAATGTCGACGTCGGCGATGATGGAAACTGGGCACGGCAGGGAGGCAGACCGGTTTCGAAGGTAGTGAAGGATGAGCTCCTCGTCCGTCGGGTGGAACCGGAACCCCGGCGGCAGCGAGGTCGCAGGGCTTGACGCCATGGCTAATAGCGCGATTGCTACGAGTGGCCAAACAGCTTGTGGAAGGAGGGAGGGAGTTGGTTTTGGCCCTTGGGAGATGTCGCCATGAGGATTCAAATTTATGGTGGCTAGATTTTGTCGATTAGTACAGTCAACGTAGAGGTGGTTCGGTCAACTTGAACCCAAGATGACGCCATCGTTTCCAGAACCATCGTCATGACACGTGAACACCTGTCGACAAGCCGGACGGGTCGATGATTGGAGCCCACTCCTACAAAATCTGCACCGTCCAATTAGAGATGCACGGCTGGGACGACTCGGGTTTCATGTCGAGACACGTGGGTTCGCGGATAAGTTCGACGCCGTGGCGTGTGATTGGACTATTGAAAGGGACGCGGGTGGGTCCCATAAGTTTTGGGTTTGGACTCCATCAAAATACAAGTTCACAAGTCACTGTCTGTTTAAAGTTAAGATGCGCTTACGAGGTATATTTTTTTGTTTTTTTCTGTTCTTATTTTTTTCTAATGCTTCATATTCATAATTTTTGCATAAATTATAGCTAGAAAATAATTTGAATATTAACGGTTGGTTATGGAGTCGATTCTTAAATCGTAACTTGTAAATGCGATATAAATATAATTAGAGTTTCCATCGAGCATAATTCAACCATCAATTCGATTTAACTGAATCATATTTGATCGACTCAATTTGGGTCAGATGAATAAGATCAGATCGATTCATGTTGTATCGATTTGAATGCTGAAATTCGATCTGATCAAAATCAGCAAAGTTCGGATTGGATCATACTGAAATCACAAGTCACACGAATGATTTTTATTTTTATTTTTTCCACTTTTTTATTCTTCCTTTTCTCTTTGTGTAACTAATTATTCTAATTAGTCAAATTTCAAACTTTATTCAACAATTAAAATAGTATTTGCAAAAAGATTAACTACTAATTGTTAAACTAATAAGAATAGCAATGCCATTTCATACCCAATAAAATAATATTTATTACTTAAATGCTTAATTAAAAAATTATACATGATGGATTAAACGCCTACAATTAGGTGTTAAGGACTTTTTGGACTTTGTGTCCATTCATTTTCATAAAGGAGCATGTGACTAATCCTCTCATATTGTCACTTACATGATGACTATTCCTCTCCTTTTCCACTTATATGTTGCACTATAAAAGAAGTAAGTCATTGTGGTGTGCTCAAAGGAGAATTAAGTATTTTGAGTTGTGTTATATAGTTCTAAGTTCACGTGATTTAGTTCCCGACGACGAGGACAACCCGTCGCTATCAGGTGGAAGAATTCCTTTCGGATCCGATATGCTTCGTTTCCACTGCAAAAGGTATTCCGTATATCTCGTTTATAATTGAATTATACATTATAATTCTTACAAATAGTATCAGAGCTAGAAAAAAATTTCCCAAATTTTTTCTAAATTTTTCAGATTTTTTACAAATTTTTAATGATCAATTCATTTAAAAAAACTGGCCAATCAGACTGTGTCATGTGGCGTCTACACACACACACACTGAAATCAGCCTACACGTCGACATGTGGCGTGCATGTAGGCCATCCAGACGCGTGTCGCGCCAAACACGCACTCCGCGCGCGTGGCGTGCGCATGGCTGTCAATGTGACACCCGTGTGGTAGTTTGTTGGCCTGCTTGGTTGGCATCATTCTTGAGCATGCCAATGAGCCTGCGAGGAAGTGGGTTGAAGGCCTATTTTGAACAAAACAATATTTTTTGGAAAAATAAAAAAAATGATAGAAAAATATTTTTCTCTTGTTTCTTAAAAAAATAAAAAGATTTTTTTGAATATTTTATGGATTTTATATAATTATTTGATGGTTGTGCTTATTATTAATTGCAAATTCGTAATATGTAATTATTTGAATTTTTGTGAAATTCATTATGCAAAAAGAATGTCCAGAAAATTAAGAAAAATTTATGAAATTTTCAGAAAATTTTCCAGCTAATTTTTATCATTATTTACAAAACTTATAGCATTTTTTTGTAATTTGCTAAAATTAGTTGATACTGCAAATGTTATTGTATTGCAAAAATAATATAAAATTATTCTAGTGCTACAGAAAATTGGGAAAACATCGAGTTTTTTCTAGAATAATTTTTTTAAAATTTTACACCATACATGCATATTTAAATTGCAAATATATGTTATGTCATACCATGTAATGTTTGAAATTCTCTTTGTGAAACCGAAATATGCATGAAATTTATTGAAATAAAGAAAAAGTAGGATGCTTATTGAAATTAATTTATTTGTGAAATTAGATATTGCATGATAAACCTTTTAATTCCATGCGTTGAAATTAGATAATACTTTAATTTCTTTGTGAAACTAATTTAATATTATGTGCTATATATGTTTCATGAAAACTTTCAAATCTAGGAAATAAATTAAAATTATAATTAGTTAGTCTAATTATACAAATCTAGGATACAAACACGAAATTTAAAACATATGAATAATTATTTTTGTAGGACTAAGGCACTTAGAAACTCACTATAGTTACAATAACCAATTTCGCCGAGTGGTGCGTGACATGAGAATGCATGTCTAGAAAGGTTCTCAGGAATTGGTTTGGTGCATTGTCAATGCAATATCTAGAAATAGGGTTATATGTGAATGTGACTACACACTTTTTTCTGTTTTGGTGTCGAGGCAAAGGATGAACGCGGTTATTTAAATGGCACCCTTCGGGGAAGTGCTCCCAGTCAGTTCATGCCTGATTGCCTTGACCAATTCAGAAATAATACTGTGTGTGGTGATTTTAGATTGATAGAATAGATGATTTGTTGTATTGTTAATATAATGAATTATGAGAGATGAGTGGGAGCATAGCGACCTCTCGATGTAATTACCTTTGAAAATAAGAAATTTATTATTTTATGAGTATGTGCAACAAATTTAGACATGCATAACACTAATATCCTTATTTATTTGTTGTAAAACTAGACAATGACATCAAAATCCATAATCAATGACTTGAACAAGGGTGACAAGTTGAATGATTACAACTATGATATCTGGCACCGTAAAGTTCAATACCTATTAGAGGAATAAGATGTTTTAGAGATAATTAACCATATGATGGTTGAACCTGTATCTGTTGACATTGGAAATGATCCTGAAGCAGAATCATCTGCTGATGACACCACTCAAGCTAAGAGGGATTCTGAGGCATATTAGACTTGGTTGAGAAAGAGTTCCATCGCTCGTATCACGTTGCTAAGCACGATGAACAATGATCTCATGTGCTATTATGAAGTCCATAAGATATCTTTCGAACTCTGGGAAGCTCTCCAGAAGAAATTTGATGTCACATTAACAACCAAGCGTCGTATGTTTAACATAAAGTTTATTACTACTAATTGTTCGATTAATAAGAATAGCAATGCCATCTCATACCCAATAAAATAATATTTATTACTTAAATGCTTAATTAAAAATCATACATGATGGATTAAACGCCTACAGTGAGGCGTTGAGGACCTTTTGGACTTCGTGTCCATTCATTTCCATAAAGGAGCATGTGACTGACCCTCTCATATTCCCACTTACATGGTGACTACTCCTCTCCTTTTCCACTTGTATGTCACACTATAAAAGGAGTAGTAGGATAAGTCATTGTGGTGTGCTCAAAGGAGAATTAATCTATACCTTGTTCAAGGCATTTTGATTTGTGTTATAGAGTTCTAAGTTCACGTGACTTAGTTCCCGACGACGATGATAGACCGTCACTATCAGGTGGAAGAATTCTTTTCGACTCCGATATGCTTAGTTTCCGCCGCAAAAGGTATTTCATATATCTCGTTTATAGTTGAATTGTATACGTTATAATTCCTACAAATAGTATCAGAGATAGAAAAAAAATTCCCAATTTTTTTCTGAATTTTTCAGATTTTTTTTATGAATTTTATAATATTTAGTTCATTTAAAAAAACTAGCCAATCGGACTGTGCCATGTGGCATCTGCACACACTGGAATCAACCAGCGCGCGACATGTGGCGTGCATGCAGGCCATCCAGACGCGTGTCACGCCAAACACGCACTCCGCGCGTGTGGCGTCTACGTGGCTGTCAAGGTGACACCCGCATGGTAGTGTGTGTGGCTGCTTGATTGTCATCCTTCTTGAGCAGGCCAATGAGCCTACTAGGAAGTGGGCTGAATGCCCATTTTGAATAAAACAATTTTTTTTTTTGGAAAAATCAGAATATGATCGAAAAATATTTTTCTCTTGTTTCAAAAAAATAAAAAAAATTAAATTTTTTTCTGAATATTTTTTGGATTTTATATAATTATTTGATGATTATGTGCATATAATTAATTGCAAATTCGTAATTATGTATTTGATTTTTTTTAAGTTTATTTATGCACAAATAATGTCCAAAAAATTAAGAAAAAAATTATGTAATTTTTACAAAAATTTCCAACTAATTTCTATCATTATTTACAAAAGTTATAGCACTTTTTTGTAATTTGCTAAAACTAGTTGATACTGCAAATATTATTGTATTGCAAAAATGATAGAAAATTAGGAAAAACATTGAATTTTTTTCAGAATAATTTGCTGAAATTTTACACCATACATGCATATTTAAATTGCAAAGATATGTTGTGTCATACCATGTAATTTTTGAAATTCTCTTTGTGAAATTGAAATATGTATGAAATTGTTGAAATAAATCTTATTCAAATTAATTTATTTGTGAAATTAAATATTGCATGATAAACCTTTTAATTTCATGCGTTGAAATTAGATAATACTTTAATTTCTTTGTGAAATTAATTTAATATTATGTGCTATACATGTTTCATGAAAAACTTCAAACCTAAGAAACAAATTGAAATTGTAATTAGATAGTCTAATACAAACCTAGGAAAGAATAGTTCTTTTTGTAGGACTAAGACACTTAGAAACTCACTATAGTTACAATAACCAATTCCACCGCGTGTCAGTGGTGCGTGACACGAGAATGCCGTCCTACAAGGTTCTGAGGAACTGACCTGATGTATTGTCAATGCATTCTCTGGAAATAGGGTTATGTGTGACTGTGACTATACAATTTTTTCTATTTTGGTGTCGAGACGAAGGATGGATATGGTTACTTAATTGGCACCCTTCGGGGAAGTGCTCCCGGTCAGTCCATGCTTGATTGTCCTGACCAATTCAAAAATAATACTGTGTGTCACACGCAACGAGTTTTGATAATGTTAGATTGTTTGTCCATCTAAAATTTATAAAGTAGATGATTTGTCGCATTGTTAATATAATGAATTATGAGAGATGAGTGGGAGCATATCGACCTCTCGATGTCATTACCTTTGGAAATCAGAAATTCATTATTTTATGAGTATGTGCAACAAATTAAGACATGCATAACACTAATATCCTCCTTTATTTGTTGTAAAACTAGACAATGGAATCAAAATCCATAATCAATGACTTGAACAAGGGTGACAAGTTGAAAGGTGACAACTATGATATCTAGCACTGTAAAGTCCAATACCTAATAGAGGAACAAAATGTTTTAGAGACAATTATCCATATGATGGTTGAACCCGTATCTGTTGACATTGAAAATGATCCTGAAGCAGAATCATCTGCTAGTAACACCACTCAAGCCAAGAGGGATTCTAAGGCATATCAGACTTGGTTGAGAAAGAGTCGCATTGCTCGCATCACATTGTTGAGCACGATGCACAATGCTCTTATGTGCCAATATGAAGTCCATAAGATGACTTTCAATCTCTAGGAAGCTCTCTAGAAGAAGTTTGGTGTCACGTCAACAACCAAGCGCCGTATGCTCAACATAAAATTTGATTATTACAAGAAGCGCCCAAATCATACGATGAGGCATCACCTGACTGAAATGTCAAACATGATTCATGAGCTCAAAAGCGTAGGACAAGTTCTTGATAATGAGCAATAAGTTCAGGCCCTCATCCGCTCTCTTTCGCATAGTTGAGATCATATGTGTACTAATTTGATGCATAATGACAATGCAAAAACTTTTGACCAAGCTGCACGTCATTTGGAAATGGTGGAAAAGCCATTGAGACTCATAAATCCTCTACTCAAGCATTTGTTGTTAAATCCAATGGACAAGGCGGTAGACATCCCAAGCGGAACAAGACATGTAAGTCACGTCAAATGCAGAAGAGTAAAATAAGTGGAGCAAAGAAAGCCTCAAACCTCAAGCGCAATCGTTCAAAGCGTGGTGAGAAGACTGATGCATGCTTATTGTAACATGTTTTAGGACATGCATGATGCATGATTTTTAGTCATTTTGACGTTTGCATGCATCCATTTAGTTTTATTTTTGTTCATATTGTTTCGAGTCATAGTTCTACACTTGTTGATGTTAATTTTGCAAGGAATCAACTCAGGAGAGGCTCAAGGGCTAGAATCGATGAGAATCAGATTACATATACATCAAGGCCGTTGATGCATCCATTTTGCAATATATTTTATGACTTGCATTAGGCAATATTCAGAGCCATTTTCACATAACATGCATCTATTTCAATCTTTATTTGTTTATATTTGTTCAAGTCCAGAATCTACCCCTGTTTGATGTTCTTTTGTAGGAAATCACATGGAAAGGTGGAAGAAGGATAAAAATCTACTGTATCGCAAATGGACATGCTTGGGAGCAAGAAATCAATAACCTGCAGCCATCACGGGCCATGGCCACATGTTACGGGCCGTGATGCATCAGTATTAGCAGCAACGAAGAGCGATCATGCCGAATGCAATGCATATTCCCTCACGCTATGAGCCATGATGTCATATCACAAGCCATTATGAAGGTTGTCACGACCACAACGATGATATCACGACCTATGCCGAAGCGCTGCCTCAAATCAGACTTGTCACGGGCCATCACATTATGTTACGAGCCATGAAGGATCATATCACGGAGCGTCACCATTCATCACGGGTCGAACAGAAGCGATAGATTGCACATCCAAAATCATTACGGGCCGTGATTCTTGGTTACGGGCCGTAAGTTAGAATAATCCGAGATGCCGAACTACCCAGAGCCCGTTACGGTCCGTGACATTACATCACGGGCCGTGACGACCTGATAAATAATGAAGACCTTTAATTATGGGCCGTGACATCCAGTCACAGGCCATGACCAAGTTGCGCAATTTGATATTTTTGAAATTTCAAGATGATTCGACAGCCTGGAAGTTTGAGATTTGATTTAGGACTTTAAAGATTATATTCCTATCATATTTTTGAGGATTTGCATAAGTTTTATTGGACTTCCATCATCACCATTGATCGAAGAGCAGATTTGTTCCAAGGGTTCACATGTAATGCTGATTCAACCCTAAGGAAACCCTAGGTATAAGAGGATTTCGTCTTCAACCTGAAAAGGGGGATGCCAGAGGCTAGAGGCTAGGGATGAGAAGAAGATAGAAGAGAAGAACACTAGAGAACAAAGA